>PVKY010000697.1:0-42068 GCA_004027775.1 Bradypus variegatus
AAGAACTAGTTCAGGGCAGACACATGACAAGCACAACATAAAGACTTTTACCCTTCTGTAGTGGGTTGAATTGTGACCCCCAGAAAGATATGTTGAAGTACTGATCCTTGGTACCTGTAAATGTAACCCTATTTGGAAATAGGGTCTTTACAGATGTAGTCAAGTTAAGATGAGGTCATGCTGGATTACGGTGAGTCCTAATCCAGTGATTGGCATCATTACAAAAAGAGGAAGATGTGGACACAGAGACACAGTGAGAACACCATATGATGACAGAGGCAGAGATTGCAGTGATGCGTCTAAAAGCCAAGGAACACCAAGAATTGCTGTAGCAACCAGAAGCTAGGAAGAGGCAAGGAAAAATTCTTTCCTAGAACCTTCAGAGGGATCCTAGACCTGCCAACACACATGGATTTCAGACTTCTATCCTCCAGGACTGTTGTTTTAAGCCACCCAGTTTGCTGTTATTTGTTATGGCAGCCCTAAGACACTAAGAGACTAATACACCACCTAATTGGGAGGATGGATCTCAATGCACAAAACATTACAAAACCCATAGAACTTATCTGACATTCTGAAACAAAGATTCAGCCTTGATCCATTCACTGGTTCATTATTTTCTCCTCTATTCTTGCCCAGTAATAGTAAATTCTTAAGGTCATGAATTTTCCAGGCTTTTGATGTAGACCTCCACCAAGGGAGCACAGCTAGAAGGCAGAAACTGACCCCAGTGAGAGATGGATGTGCTCCACCCACAGTGTTTACCACATTGTGACCCTAACATCTGTCCCTGGGTCCATTCTGCCCTCCATTTCATGAAGTATTGGGACCCAAAAAGGCAAGAGCAATTTGAAAGAATGTAATTAATCATGTGTTTGTTTGCTAACTCCCGCCCTGGACTAGGAGTTGGAAATCACTGCCTGTTTTTGTATGGCTCATTAACTAAGGATAGTTTTTATATTTTCAAATGGTTGAAAAACAAATTAAAGGAAAAATAATATTTTCTGGCATGAGGAAATCATATTAAATTCAAATTTCAGTGTCCCTAAAGTGGCACACAGCCACGCTCATTCATGTATGTAATCCCAATGGCTGATTTTGCTCAAAACGGCAGAGTTCCATAGTTTCAACAGAGATGATAAAGCCCACAAAACCTAAAATATGTATCGTCTGCTCCTTCATTGGAAGTTTGATGAACACTGCACTAGATTATAAGTTCTAATAAAAAAAAGACATTAGATTAGTTCAATACAAATCTCCAGCACATAGCACAATGCTTTGCATATTATACAGGGTCAAAATGTTTGTTATGTAAATAAATGTGGAGATGAGGAAACTTTGCTCCATCTTCCTCCAGCCTTATAAATGGACAGTGTCATAGATGATCACAGGTCCTATACTTGACTTCTCTGTTACACCTGTAGAATATGAGGTCCTTGATGGCTGGGTCCTTCCATGTCTTGTATACCTTCTATTTTGCAGAAACTGACCCAGGGAAGGTGCTAGTGAATGACTGAATGGGTTGGTCCAAGAATTCCTGATCCAGTTCATTGTGATCTGCAGTCTTGGATAGCTCACAACACCTCACCATAGCCTGAAGGAAACTTTCCTCTATCCTGTGTACCTGCATTTCTTTCTCATTCATGCTTTCCAAGAAACTTCCTGGCTAACCTTTATTTTGAAGTGAACAACAAATTCACAATCTTCTAGACTCTGTACAAAGAGTTTCTCCTCACTCCACTCTTTATAAATCATCCACAACACTGGCTAACATTTATTGAAATCTTACTATGTACTAAGCATATTACATTTATTCTCTAATATTAACATCACAAAGTACAGTGGGGGTGCTTTATGACTTTCTTGCCTTATTCTTTGATAGGCAGACAGGATGCATGTAGGCTAGGCACACTTCTCACCAGTTTAGCATCCTGGCAAAGAGAATGTCATTCCTTCTAGCTCCCAGTGGAAAGTGTCAGGTAAATCTCTGGCCTTCTGGAATCACATGCCCATCACTGAACCAATCACTGTGGGCAGGGCAATAGAACAGGGTGACTGAGAAGTTCCAGGTGAGATGTAACCAGTTCCCCATAGGAAAAAGTGGTTCTGTGGCAAGAAGCATGGGGAAAGAGTGTTGGTAGAAAAAACTATAGAGATCTGCAATAATATAAATTATGTTCACAAATATTGATGAAACCAACTACACTCCTGGCCTTTCAGTTACTTAGGCCAACACATTCTTTTTATTTAAGCCACTTTACATTGAATATCCTGTTTCCTGTAACAGATATCACACTGATTCATTTATATTATTTTTCGTCTTCCTCTACCAGTAAACTCTATGACAGAAGATAACAAATCTATTTTGTTAAAGCTGAACTTTGTCTAGGCACATAGTAGTTGCTCAGTAAATAGCTGCTAATTTTCTGATTATCTGTTTAATATCTGACAACAATTCTCCAGGGCGGGGTCATTTTCATGAAGTAGTGTTTTGTTTTGCTTTGTTTTCTAGCTCACCTCTGTGTCCCTCAGACCCTAGTAAATGTCCCACACTTAATAGGTACTCAGAATATATTGTAGAATAAACTAATAAATTGATGTCTCTCTTGCTAGGCTGTTAAGAAGCAGGAGGACAGAGGTGGTGTCTGTTTGGATAGCAGCCATATTTCCTCTGTATCTAGTACTGTCTGCTGCAGAGAATGTCCCCCCAATCATTGCTGATTTAATGACAGACTAAATGAATTAATGAATGGTAAAGACAAAAAATGTTAATGTCACTGGTGCTTGAAGCACTCTTTGAACTGAAAAACAATGACTTCCTGGAGTCTGCAAAGGTTCACACAGCCAACTTTCAGTTCTTTTGCAAAGACCCCATCTAAGGACAGATTTTTAACACATGCAAAATCCTGCCTAATCCACCAATAGAGGAATATGAACTTTAGGTCTTCATGCAAGTCTCCCCATCCCCCAGCTAGGTCAAGTAGACGTCAATGATACTGGCTTGTTCCCCTTTAAGATCTCTTAGTTCTTGTTAGCTATAGAGACAGGTTCGGTCTGTTGCCATGGAAACTGCAGCTGGACTGAGGAAGGGAAGGGAGACTGATGAATGGGCATAGACTGGAATTTCCCAGTTCTGAAAGTAGATTGTGTGGAATCAAAATCACACACTGGCACACAGTTTTCGATAAATATTTTTGAGACAACTGAATTAAATTGAGAACTCTTGACAAGTGGCCTATCTCCCACCCTCTTTCCTCATTTGTAAAATGAGAATTGTATCTGTATCACGAAGGAAGTTTCAGTTAAGATCATGCAAATACAACCTTTTGCACAGAACCAGGCACTTCATAAAATCGAAAATTTCTCAAATGTGGGCTTCTAAATCTGCTTCAAAATTACTTGGAGGTTCTTACTTATAAATTCCGGCTACCTTTTTTCTTTCCTCCTCCAGTACTCTTTCTAAGGGGAAGGAAATCATCTCTCCTCCCCAGCATAACACATTGTCATCTCCCTAGGGTTGCCAGTTAAAACATAGTACACCCAGTATATCAAAATGAGACATACTGATGCTAGAAAAAAATCAGTGTTTATCTAAAATTAAATTTAACTGTGTGTCCAACATTTGTCTTTGCTAAATCCGAGAACCCTACTTCTCATACCAAGCTACTGTGTGAGAAATGAAATATAAAATTTATTTTTATCAGCTAACCTTCTATCAGTTGCTTCCTTTCACAGCAACTCTAACGCCAGACCACAGAGAGCCCTTTTCAAGACTTCATACAACAGTCATTTGAGAACTATTCACTGATCATCTATTCCACGGCCGTGGTTCTAGGCGCAGTGGATACTGCACTAAGCACCTGCCCTCTCAGAGCTTTCATTGCAGCTATAGCATCATCTATCTTTTCCCCAGAACGTAATGAAATCTACTCAAAAATACTTTAATAAAAGTCAAAAAATGAAATGTATTTTCAAGGACAATCTTATTGCCTAGATCACAATATAAAAGCAATATGCTCAAATACACATTTCACCGAGCTTCGAGAACATTCGCGCAAAGCTAACAGACGGCCTAGGTTGGACCAATCGCTCACCGTCTATTTCCGGTTCCGGCTGCGAGCTTCCTGAGGGCAGGGCTTGTCTCCCTTTACCAGTGGTTTCCCAGGTGCCCCGGCGCAGGACCTGGAGCGGCGTGTGTGCGCACTAAGTACGTGCCCCCTGACCTGGCGATGCCTCTTGCCGGCCCCCACCCAGTCCCTCTCCGTGAGTGGGCACGACTAAGAGAGCCACGGCGGTGAGAGCGTAGAAAATGGAGGCAATGGTTCTAAGGCCCATTCTCTTCGGAGAAGCCAGGAGAGTAGGCCGCAGTAGTACGAATGCGGGATCTCCGAAGCTTCCACTTCGGCCGAGAGCCGCAGGCGGACCCTGCCGCGCACGCGCAGAGCCTGGGCCCGCGCCAGTGGACCGTCGCGGGTGAGGGTTGCTCCGCGCTTCGGCGGCTGCTCGGGCCTCTGAGGCTGGAGCGCGCGCGTCACGGAGCCTCTTCGGGGGCCCGGGCTTCCTCCTTGGGGCCGCGCCGTCCCGGAGGCCTCGTCCGCTCCGGGCCCGTCGGAAGTCGGGCGGGCCCTTGTGACCCGCACGAGCCCGTTTCTTCTCGCGCCCCAGGGCCGCTCCTCCCCGAAGGCGTCCTGCTCCTCCGCCAGTGTCCTGAAAGCCAGTGACAGGCCTCCCGAGAGCAGCACCCGCGGCTCCACAGAACGTGGTGTTTCCAGTTGGTGGCCTCGGCTTGACTGTGAGAAAACCTGGGAGACGCCCGGCAGGAAGCCCAGGGAATGGCCTCTCGTGGGAATTGGCTGTTGGAATACCCTTTAGACACCGTTATTGAGATGTAATTGACCCACCGCAAAATCTACCCACTATAAGCTCACAACTCAAGGTTTTTAACTTAAGTTTGTGGCGTTGTGCAGCCGTCACCGCAGTGGTCCCATCACCCTAGAAATTCCCTGGAGCCAGTCGCGGTCCCAGCCCCAGGTAGGCATCCGTCTGCTTTATATCGCTTTAGATTAACCTTTTCTGGACTTTTTATGACAGTGGGAGTCTTCCCTGTGTGAGCTTTGGCAGCTGGCTTCCTTCACTTAGCTTAATGCTTTTGAGGTTGGCCCATCTTGTAGTGTGTACCACGAGTTCTGTCTGCCTCTTTTAAAAGATAGTTTTGGTTCAGAGCTCTTCTGGGGGATTCAAATGAATTATGAAAGACTCGATTGACTTTGTTCAGCAACTGGAGGAGTGCCATTTCCCCTCCTGCTTGTGGTTGGCCTGCTGTCGCCAATTTATGTTTTCCCTGGATGGAGCGTATTTAATTAGGATTTTCAGATTTATTAGCACAGTATGTTAGGGAGCTTGTTAAGGATGCAGACTTTGTTGACTGCCTGAGTTAGTTTGGAGCCAGGCCCCAATTACCTGAGTTTGGACAGCCACTCAGCATCTGTTTGCAGGTGATAATAATTGTTTCTGGGTTAAATCAGTTATTGCATGAAAAGCACATGTTCCAGCTTAAAAAGTTGTTATCATACAGAGATTCTTTCTGTAAGGATAATGGGTAATGGGTCAAATAGAAATATGAGTTATTGTCATCCACTGGGCTGGAATTTGAAATCATGTCCAGAAGCCTGTTTTTATGTCATAGAACAATTTGTGGCACATTAAGAATTATTTACTCCTTAGGAATTGGAAGGAAGTATATTTTGATAGTTTTGGTACTTTATGTTTTTCTAGGAAATTGTGCTTTTTGCAGGTTTGTTAGGTTAAAATTAAATGATGTGATAAGAGTGTAGTCTCTGGAAGCAGAAACTAGGGTTAGATTCCTGAGCTCTTACCAGTTATGGGGCCTTGGGCAATTTGCTTAATCTCCTGAGGCCCCAATTTCATCCACAAAATCAGCCACAACGGCATCCTACCCTCTCCGGTTGTCAGGAGGATTTAATCGAAATCTTGTGCTTAGCACAGCACCTGGCTCATAGAGGAAGTTCCATAACTATCAGCTGTTGTTATTTTCATTACGCACAGTTCTTTCCAATAAGACCACTCAGGGATTGTAAACCTCTGTGAACTAGTTAATTAAAACGAACTGGGAAACGTTCCACTGTGGAACATTTTATGGAACAGAGAAATTACTTGTTCCTTGAAAGTTTTAAGGAAGTTTCCATTCCTCCTCAAGTCACTTTTTAAAGCTGTGCTTCTTCTTCTTTTTTTCCCCACCCTTTTTTGGGGGTAACTTTTATATACCTTCCTTCATTTTACTGAGAGTTCTAAGCTTAATACCACAAAACAGAGGTTGGCAAAGCTTTCTTGTAAAGGGGCAGATAGTAAATATTGTAGGCTTTATAAGCCATACACATTCTGTTGAAGTTACTGAACTTTACCATTGTACTGTGAAAGCAGCCATAGACAATATAGAAACAAATGGTTGTGGCTGTGTTCAGTAAAACTTTCTTATGGACATTAAAATTTGAATTTCATATATTTTCCCTTTGTTTTTTACCTATTTAACCAATTTTTTATTCAACCATTTTTTTACATTGTGTGGGGCTGTACAAAAACAGGCAGCAGGCTGAAGTTGGCCCTTGGGCTGTAGTTTGCTAAATCCTACCATAGAATTTCATAGCATAGTGACTTAATGGTGTGATGTACAGTCAGAAAGAAGTGGGTTTAATTCTGCTAAGAATTAACTGGGTGTACTGGAGCAAGTTACTGCATCACTCTGAGCCTCATGTTCTTCACTTTGCAAATGGGCAGTAAACATCCTTCCTTCCTCAGGCTATTACGTTGAGTTAATACATATGAGAGGTCTTGACTAGTGCTGGGAGCGCAGTGAACTCAGATTAGCTATCGCAGGTTCTTTCCTGAGAGGCAAACAAGGTAAATGCTAGAATGTGGAGACGGATGTCCTGGGTTTAAATCCTGGCTACTTACTAGCCATGTGACTTTGGGCATGTCACCCAGTTCTTCTTTGTCTCCAATTCCTCATTTGTAAAATAGGAATTATAATAGTACCTACCTCAGATGGTTGTCGTGAAGATTAAATAAGCTAACACTTCAGAAGTTCTTCAAAAAATTCCTGTAGCCAATAAATTCCCAATTAATACTAGCTTATTTTATTTCAAAATAAGGCATATCCGGGGTTGAAAATATTTAATCCTCCTAAATATTAGTTAAAATGACAGGCCTTTTTATCTTCAGTCAAAATGACAGACCTTCTTATCTTTTCTCTGAAGACATACAATTTATAAAGCATAGGAATATTTATTCCTTGAAAGTGTGAAGAAAGTTGCCCTTAAATGGCAAGGGCTTAGAGCTCTTTTTGGAGAAAGCACTCCCTTGGCATTTGCCAAGTTTTATATTATCTGTCTTCCTTTCAAGAATGATCCATTTCATTATGGATTTCAAATTTAATAGCCTAGAAATGTGCCAAGTTGTGGTTGAGACCTCAGGCTCAGGAGTCTGACAGATTTGGGTTTTATTCTGGCTCTTCCATCTGCTAGTATATAACCTGGAACAGGATTTTAAATTCTCAAGGCTCCCCCCTCATCTATAAAACCTGGGTAATAATAGCCTCTACTTCATAGAGTTGTTAGGAGGATTAATATAGTAATATGTATAAAGTGCTTGGTGCCAGGCCTTCCCATTGTAAAATTTTAAATAATGGTAGCTATTACTTTTATTATCCTCCAGGGCACCCTCAAAGTAAGACCCATCTGAGATTGAAAACCATTTGCTGGGTTCTTAAATGGGCAGCTGTAGGTTTGGAATGCTCTACAGTACTATAGAATTATTTGTTCTTAGGAGGTTGCCCTCCTGAACCTGTTAGTCATCAGTTTATGTTTTCTCAGAAGAAAAAAGGGGGGGCCATTCCTAGAAGATTTTCAGCATGACGCATAGGATTGTGTTATGAGGTAGTAAGCTATAAGTCAGAAAGACGAGGTTTAAATCCTGGCTGTCTTTCCCCATTCAATTAGATAACTTACCTTCTGAACTGCAGATTGCTTGATTATAAAGCAAAGATATTAGTTCCAGCCTCTTTAAAGTTGTTGGGAGAATTCATTCAGATATATATATTTTTAATAATAGCTTATAATTAATATAACACAGAATTACCTATTTAAAATGAACAGTTCAATGGTTTTTAGTATATTTACAGACTCATGCAACTCTGTCAATTTTAGAACATTTTCATCACCCTAAAAAGACAATCACTCCCCATTTGCCTAACCTTTCCTGCCCCATTCCCTAGACAACCACTAATCTGCTTTCTCTATAGCTTTGCCTATTCTGACGTTTCATGTAAGTGGAATCCTGCAATCCTGCAATATGAGCTTCTGTGACTGTCCTGTTTGACTGAGCTTGTTTCCAAGGTTCTTCCATCCATGTGGTAATGTGTCATTACTTTGTTCCTTTTCATTGCCAAATAATGTTCTGTTGTATAGCACATTTTATTTGTCCATTCATCAGTTATTGCATTTTTATGTTGTTCTGTTTTGGCTGGTATTAATGCCGTACGAATGTTTTTGTACAGGTTTTTCTGTGGAATATGTTTTCATTTCTCTTGGGTATATACCTAGGAGTGGAATTGCTGAGTCATACAGTAACTCTATGTTTAACCTTTTGAGGACCTGTCAGATGTTTTCCAAAATGGCATCCAGATAATTTTAAGACACTGGATTTAATCGGAACTTGGCACAGAGTGAGTACCCCAATGCAAGTTAGCTATTCTTGTAACACATTTTCATTATAAGAAATAGTTCTTGAAAGCCACTCTTCTAATTTAACTAAAGGAATTGACAAGCCTTCTATTTTTAATACCCTGGAACAGTTTGTACATACTAAGAATAATTAGTTCTTTGGCCATTTGAAGGACACTAAAGATTTTTTTTTTTAGTTCAGTTTTACTGCAATATATTCTCATACCATACAGTCATCCGCGGTGTACAGTCAGCTGTCCACAGTAACCATCATATAGTTGTGCGTTCATCACCCCAGTCTATTTTTGAGCATTTTCCTTACACCTGAAAGAATAAAAATAAGAATAAAAAATAAAAGTAAAAATGAACACCCAAATCATCCCCCTTCCCACCCTATTTTTCATTTAGTTTTTGTTCCCATTTTTCTAGTCATCCATCCATACACTGGATAAAGGGAGTGTGATCCACAGGTTTTCACAATCACACCATCACCCCATGTAAGCTACATTGTTATACAATCGTCTTCAAGAATCAAAGCTACTGGGTTGCAGTTTGATAGTTTCAGGTATTTACTTCTAGCTATTCCAGTACACTAAAACCTTAAAAGGGATAACTGTATAGTGCATAAGAATGCCCACCAGAGGGACCTCTCAACTCCATTTGAAATCTCGCAGCCACTGAAACTTTATTTTGTTTCATTTCCCTTCCCCCTTTTGGTCAAGAAGATGTTCTCAATCCCACGATGCTGGGTCCAGGCTCATCCCTGGGTGTCATATCCTTCATTGCCAGGGAGATTTACACCCCTGGGAGTCAGGTCCCACGTAGTGGGGAGGGCAGTGAGTTCACCTGCTGAATTGGCTTAGCTAGAGAGAGGCCATATCTGAGCAACAAAGAGGTGCTCAGGAGGAGACTCTTAGGCTCAGTTATTAGCAGATTTAGCCTCTCCTTTGCAGTAACAAGCTTCATAGGGGCAAGCGCCAAGATAGAGGGCTTGGCATACATCAAACTGAGATTTTAAGTAATTTCTGTTTCCCTAGATAATAATGGTTTTTAAAAAAAAATGATTTCTCATAGAATTCTATAACCTAGTGGCTGAAGAGTCAGGCCTCTGAAGTCACTAGGTGGGCAGTTTTGGGTGGGACTTCATGAGCCTCAGTTTCCCTGTGTGTAGAATAGAGGTGATGAGGCTGCTCGTCTCGTGGGTACTGTGAGGATGAGCTGCAAGTGCATATAATGCTTGATGCAGCATCTAGGACACAGGAAGTGTCTGCTGAATATTAGCTTTTATCTCATGGAGCTTGTATGGCTAAAATGCCTGTGCCTAGGTAATTAAAACAAACCAGAAAGTATTGACACTTGGAAATTCTTTGTTTCTGGGAAAATTTTTCCTAATTCTTTCTCCCCCACCCCACCCCCTCTTCCTTTGGTTGTCAATTTTGGTATTTTTTTTTCCTTGAAAAAGTTCCTTTACAATAAAATTCATATTTATTAGTCTACATAAATCATATTTAATGTATTTTGCTTAATTTTAATAGGTAATATAGTTCAAAATTCAAAAAGGAGAAAAAGGTACACAGTGAAAATTTCCTTCCTATTTTCCAATTATTGAACCACCAGTTCCTTTCCGTGTAGATAACCAGTATAACTAGTTTTGTGAATATCTTTCCAAAGTTATTTTATGCATATACAAGCAAATATGTATATACATGTTTCTCTTTTTATTAGCAAAGCATACTGTGTCTACTATTCAATATATTGTGCTATTTACTTAAGAATGTATCTTGAAGATCATTCCGTAAGAGTATCTCATTCATTTTTTATGGCTGTAGAATTTTTTATCTTACATGTGTGCCAAAATTTGTTTAACCAATCCCCTGTTCATGAAAATTTTGGACACTGTTAAAATTTGTAAAATCTACATCGCTTATCAGCATCTGGTTTTCTGCTTTCTGATTCTGTTTTACTTTCATCTCAATGACTTTGTCTTTCTCCCATTCTCCTTAGATTTATCTTGTGATGGGCCTTTGGCGGAAACAACCAGATAAGAAGACATTTTCTCTCCTGGCCTGAGATCTGCATTGCGGAAGCCAAATTACCTCTGCATATCATTCATTCTCGTCATCACCTGGGTCACTGACATGTGAGTAATGTGGAACTAATGCCGTTTTTCAGGGATCGGAGACATGGGTAAGCTCTGAATGCAGGTCTCACCTGGAGAAATTCCTGCAGGGTCTAGAAGGTTGCGGTTGTCAGGGATCCCCAGTCCTTACACGGCCTACAGGATGTTGCAGTGTCTGTCCCCTCTCCACTTCTCCAGCCTTATCTCGGGCTGTTCTGTATTCCAGCTCCACGGGTCTCCCTGCTCCTTTCTGCCTTATAACCCATTGTTCACACTATTACCAGGTGTGGAGTGGCCTTGCTCTCCACCTTGACCAGTCACGCTTCCCATCCTACATGCACACTGTATCTTTCGTCATGTTTGTTACTTGCCACTTCATATTATTTGCGTGGTTATCGGGTTGTTTGGCTTTATCCATGACCTGTAAGCCCCATGAAGGCTGAGACTACATCTCCTTTGTTTATCACTGAATCTCTGGTGCCTGCATGTAGTTGATACTCAGTGCTTACTTGTTGAGTGATTGATTAAGTGAATGCCTGCCATTTTGCCAGTTCAAGATTGGAGCTTTCTGGCTACTTGGGAAAAAAGTGGATGAATAACTTGACATTTTCCAAATAAGTAAGACATTTTCATTAGCATGTTATGTTTGACTTCTGAATACTTGTGCTTCCTCTGAGGGAAGTTGCTCAGTGCACTCTTGGACAGGGACATGTAAACTGAATTTTGGGGAGCTGAGCCTTCCTGTCATGGCACAGGAACTCCTAGTGCTGAACCCTAGCACCATTTATCATATGTGACATACAGATGCTTTTCCTTTTATAACATGTGATTCATGACAGGATGGTCCTTTGCCTATTTTTAATCTTATATGTAATTAATTGTGTTCAGGAATCATCCCTTAATATTTAAATTTAGATCAGCTTTTGTGAAAGAGTTGCTTGCCTTAAATTTGAATGTTTGGCTTTATATTTTCCTTAAATTCCTTGAGAGGGTTAAAAAAAAGAAAAGGTTTTTCCTTAAGGAAAATTTGTTAGCATTACTGAGGGACTATATACAAGTTTGTATACTCAGATATTTACCTGTCCAGCACTGAATGTATATACAAGAGTCCTCATTAGTGAAGAACTGGTTTTCTTTATTTATTTTACAAAGTAGTATTTATCTTAATCTGATCATATATGCAACATTCCAGCTATGTGCTGATGAATTCCAGAGTTAGAGCTCTAGCAGAGACCTCTCTAGACTACCCACTGAACATCTCCACTTGCTGAAGTCATAAGCATCTCAAATGAAGCAAATCCAAAGAGAGCTCTTGATTTTATGCTCTCCTCTTGCCCAAACCAGTGTCTCCTAAAGACTCACTAAATAAATAACACCTCTCTCCATCCAATTGTCCAAACCAGAAACCTGGGAATCATTTCTGATACCTTTTTCCTTTGTCACCCATGTACAGACAGTCAGCAGGTTTTGTCACTTTTGTCTCTGTTCATCTTGATTCTGTTCCTTCTCCCTGTCTCCACTGCCCCCATGCTAGTTCAGACCACTGTCATCCTTTGTCCAGACAGCAGCGACAGCCTGCTGACCAGTCTTCCTGACTCCTTTTATGCCCATCTCCAGTCCCCTAGTTCCACAGATCATCTTAAAGTGGATTCTGGCAGACGTTATTAAATGTCTTTAGTGGCTCCCCATCACATTTAGGGTTAAATGCAAGATACTTATCTTGGGCTACAGTTTCTAAAGGGCTAGCTCTTGCATACCTCTGTAACCTTGTATTGTACACTTGACACCATTCCTGCTGTCCTCCAGCCATTCTGGCATCTTTTCTGTTTTTCCCTTTATAATCTCTGTATATTGTTCTTCCTCTGTTGAGACATTCTTCCCCTTGGCCCTTTCTCAAAATTCAGTGTTCGCTCCTCTTGCCCAGAGAAACCTTCCTTGGCTACTCTATTAAAAGTTTATCTACCACATATGTGTACACCCTTCATTTCAGCACCCTGTTTTTTTGTTCAGAGCACTCCCCACATTTGTTAAAGGTATATCTTGTTTGTCAGCTTACATGTATGTCTATCCCAGCTAAACTGAAGCTCTGAGGGCATAATTATTAAATACCATCTCAATTTCATTGGTAAAGAACATGTACTTGATCTAGTATTGGGCCTTATATGTGGCAGGGACTCAAATATTTGGTGAAAAAATGACAGTAAGCATTTGTTAAGAGACTAACATGTAGTGAGCTCTGTGCTAGACCCTGGGATCAGAATAGTGAAGAAGACAGGCGACAGACCTCTGTCCATACCCATCTGAAGGGCCCAGTCTAGTACAGGATTATTGTAGACCAGTGGTTCTCATTCTTTTTTCATCTAAAGTCTGTTCAGTTTTCTTGAAAATGATCCAAGGACCCCAAAGGACTTTTTGTTTATATGGACAAAATATATTGATATATATTGTAGGAAAAATTAAAACTAAAAAATTTTTAAATATGGTTATTGTTTAAAAATAGTAGTAGCCCTATTAAATGTTAATATAAGGAACATTTTTAATGAAAATTACCTATTTTCCAAAACGAAAAATATACTGAGAAGAGTGTCATTGTTTCACATCTTATAAAGCACTTCAATATCTGGCTTAATAAACAGGTGGATTCTTATATCTGCTTGGGCATTCGGTCTGTTATAATATCACACATCATCTTGCCTCAGGAGAAATCCACTGTGCACTTGAGAAAGAAGTGAGAAGTACTGTTTTAGAAATTTAGAAGGTAATACTTTTGATTGAGATGGTTCTGTGAGTTTGTGGTTCACACTTCAAGCCAACCTCCTTTACTAAAGACATGCAATAATAGAGATATTTAATTCATCTCTGGATCAGGAACTGAACAGAAAATGCAAGGATATGAAGGAACTGAAAATCTAAACCTCCTGGCCTTCTGATCTCAAAACAAGCAGAGGCAGTTAAGAATTTGACTGCTGTGAAATAACAAGATCCAGAAGCATCACATACGTATTGAGTTGCTAGGCTCACTGTCAAACGATGACTATGGTAGGATTCTCTTGACATGAAAGGAGGCTGGAAAAAGCAGTTACCATTTACAACTTATATGAAGAGTGGTGGCAGGGAGAATGTCAGAGTGATGCAGACAATACCTAGACTGAGCTTTAATCTTGCTCAGGGACTAACGTACCCCCTTTTTGCCATGGCAAAGAGTCCCATTGATTCTTGACTGAATTTCTCTGGAGACAAGGCAGAGACAACCAAAAACTGCTAGATGAGGAAAGAAAGGCAGTTCAGAGAGACTAAGAAAAAGCTTAAAAACTAACTTGCAAAGCACTAAATTAAAATTAGGTAAAGTAACACTAAGCAAGAGAACAAAATCAACATTAATGACAAAATGCAATTATAATCAAACGGCAGTGTGACTTGCAACTAAAATTCTCAGAGATAAAAAATAGTATCCCTTAAAATGTGTATTCATATGGAGAAGGTGAATGAGAAAAAGAACCAATTAAACATCTGAGAACTGAAAAAATTTAGCCATTGTAAAAAAAACATCAAAAGAGGGAACACACACATAAAAGGATATGACCAATATGAAAGAGAAGACAAGTGGAGCATAGATTAAGAATGGGCATAGATGAGATAATAGAGTTTTAGAAGAAGATAATAGAGATGGAAAATAGAGATGGAATGACAGAAAAGCTATATTCGAAGACATATTGGCCAAGAATTTTCCAGAATGGAAGAAAGATCTTCATTGGTCACATAATCCTAAGCAGGATAAACAAAAATAAATACACAACAAACACTTATCCTAAAATCTACATAGGGAAAACCAATGTTGTTAGAAGGGAACAACATTTAAGACTGACAGCAGGCTTTCTTAGGAATAATAGACATCAGAATACAGTGGACTATATCGTCAAAATTCATAAAAAAGATAAATGTCACCTTAGAATTCCATCCTAGCTAAACTATCATTTGAAAATGTCTTACAGAGCCATGTCTAGAAATCACAACTTTATATACTTACTAAAAGACTGACTTGCGAATTTACTATAATGCGAAACAAAATGAACTTAGAGAGGAGTCAAATTCAAGAAACAAGCACATAAATTCTCAAAATATCAGTAAATCTGGTCATTGATTGTCAAATATAACTTTTTTGGTTTGTTTTGTAAAAGGAATAGCAAATTCTAAACAATAACAAGGAACATGGGAATGGGTAATTCACTAAATTGCTAAGGTATGCCATAATCCTGCCTTATTACTTTATGCTCTGTTTTGAAAATTCATACTTTTATATAAACGAGGATTTTAAAAGTATACAATAAAGTAATGTAAATGTAGTCATTAGCTTTTAAAGAAGCAGACAAGAAAAACAAGGAATAAAGAAAACCTGATCAACCCAATAGAAACGAGGAAGGGAAAAAATAAGCAAAGGAAAGGGACATTAAACAAGCAACTATATCAGTAGTTTATAATGTAAACAGATTAACTCCCCTATTAAAAGCAGACTGCCCAATTATTTTTTAAAAAAATCCTCTTATATGGTGCTTTCAAAGTAAATCATGAACTTGCTTGTACCTCTAAAAACATGACCTTGAAATATACAAAGCGAAACCAAAGAATTACACAGCATGAGGGGTTTTAATGTAACTATCAAAAACTGATAGATCAAGCAGACAAAAAGTCAGTAAGAATAGTGAAAATTTGAGCATACAATTAAAGCTTGATCCTACCTGTTAGAGAATGCTCATTCTTTTCTAACACGTGGGATAATTAAAAATTGACCATATCCTTAGGTCACAAAGAGAAGTTATAACTAGTATCAAATAATAACATAATGGGCCATGTCATTTATCGGTGATGCAGTTAAATTAGAAATTTATATTCATAACATGTTTAGAAACCTAAGTTCAATCCTTAATAATGTCTTACAGAGGAAATCTAATGAAAACCACAAAATATAGAACTGAACAACAGTGAAATACATGAAATGCAGTTCAAATGGTACTTGGAGGGAAATTTATAGCCTTAAAGGTTTGTGTTAAAATTTAAAGGTTAAAAACAAATAAAGTAAGTATGCTACTCAAGCTAGGTAAAGAAACCCCCCCAAAATAGAAGGAAGGAACTAATAAAATGAGCATAAATTAATGAATTGGAAAAGAAGAAAGAATATGGTCAACAAAATTAAAAGCCACTTCTTTAAAAATACATAAAATAGACAAATCTCTAGCAAAACTGACAAAGACCAGAATAAATAATACTAATGGAAGGAGGATATTATCAAGGGAGAAGATATAAAAATCAGAAGAATACTGTAAGGTGTTACATAAAAACAAATAGAAACTTTACGTGAAATGGACAGTTTTCCAGAAAAATATGAATGATCAAAATTGACTAAAGACAAAGTAGAAAACCAAGTTTACAGTATTCCATGCAAAAAGACCAGCTCTGAATCATTTTACAGTGAGTGATACCAAATTTTGAAGAAACAGATAAATCTCTATTTTTTATAAATTGTTGTAGAAAATAAACAGTGGGCTGGCAATACAGATAATTTTATGCGGCTGGTGTAACTTTGATAGCAAAGTCATACAAGACTAGTCTAACAAAGTATAAACTTAGATGGCAAAATCAAATGTAAAATATAATCCGGTAGTATACAGCTGCAAGTGTGTATAAATCAAGCGCTCATAAACATTATCAAGTATGCAAACATGTTTGAACATCAGGAAATCTGTCTTAATTCAGCACATTAACAGATTATATGAAAAATAATGAAGTATAATCATCCCAACAGAAACAGGAAATTCATTGCATAAAATTAGATTTATTCATGATAAAATTTTTAGAAAACTAGAATTTAGGAGGATTTCCTTGAATCTCCCAAAATAGGCTCTGCAAAAAAGTCAACAGTTACCTTTTTACTTAAGGTAAAAAAAACTTTTTCAGGTCTATGAGACTTGTTTCATATCACACCAGAGGTCTTAGCCAATGGAAGAGGATAACGACATGAGGTACGATTATCGATTAAAATAAATGGTTGTCAATGAAAATGGTCACATAAAAAAAAAAACTAGGAAAATATATAGGCAAACCATTAGAAATAATAAGACAGGTCACTAAATTCACTGGATAAAAAGTCAACATAAAAAGCAATAGCAAAAAAGGATGGAGCCAGGGGGCAGGTGGGGGAAGCAATAGCAAGTATACTTCCCCAAAACTCATAAGCCAAATACAAATCATGAGAAAATATTAAAGATAACCAAATAAAGGTACTGTCTATTAAACAACTGACCAGTTTATGCCTCAAAACTGTCAAAAGTCATGAAAAACAAGGAAATACTAAGAAACTGTCACAGCCCAGAGGACACATAATGACTATACACAATGTGGTATCCTGAATGGGATCCTAGAACGAAAGGAAGGCCTTAATGGAAAACCGGGTAAAATCCAAATAAAATCCGTAGTTTACTTAGTAGTAGTATACCAGTTTATTGTCTTCATTTAACAAATGTACCAAGGTTATATAAGATTTTACCATCAGCAGAAACTGTTTGGGGTGGGTGTACAGAAATCTTTGCAAGTTTTCTGTAAAGCTGAAATTGTTTCCCCCCCCAAAAAAGACCATACCATTGTTGTAACTCAAATAACCTATTAGAATATAAACAGGAAAAAAGACCTCTTCAAGTTACATATGGCCTTTATGAGAAAAAGTTACAACATATTATAGATGATCAAATATGGAAAGGCCTAATATAACGTTTTCAGTTTTCTCTAAATTGCTCTATGGATTTAATAAAATGTTAGTTGAAATCCCAATAGATATTTCATCAAACTTGACAAGCTGATTCTAAAAGCCATTTGAAGATAGATAAGAATAGCCAAAGAGTCTTTTTAAAAAGAAGATAGAGCACTCACCCTTTCAGATAGCGAGACACTATAAAGCTATAATAATTAATATGGTATTTTATAGCACCTAAGATAGACAAATAAACCAACATGACAAAAGGAAGAATTTAGGAAAAGGGCCACTTATATATGGAAAGTTGATATATGCCAAGGGAAAATTAGATCCCTACCTTAGGGCACATATAAAAGTAAAGATTTTTTTAAAAACCCTACTTAAGGCTTAATTTGAGTATTTCTGTGACTCGGTAAGGAGGAATTATTTAAATAAGGCATAAAAAGCAGAAATCCGAAGGAAAAGATTGTTAAATTTTATCACAACATAAAAAACTCCTTTTGAAAAAAGATAAAATACATTTTCTTTTCACTTTGTTTATGGTGAGGAATTCGGACTTAAAGAATGAGGTGGGGGTTGGGAGATATGAGGTAACTCAAGCCGGAGCATGACATCTTGTTTGCCTTTAAAGAAGATCACCCTGGGTGCTGTGGGAAGACTCTATTATAGGGAGGGATCTGAAGTGGAAGCAGGTGGCCAAGTGAATAGGCTGACATCCAGGAGAGAGAATGGGGGACAGGACTCCTAGGGAGAGGGAAAATGTGGGGCGGATTTGGGATGTGTTTTTGAATGTAGAGTCAGCTGGACTTGCTGATGAGTTGGATGGTAAGGACAAGAGGAATCGTGGACAATCATGAGATTTTGGCCAGAGTAGCTGGGTACTGTTTACAGAAATAGAGAAAGCAGAAATCAATTTTTCTGTTTTAAACAGTTGCCTATTAACATCTGAGTGGAACAGTCAGTAGGATATTTGAGACTGGGCCTCTGGGGAGGATTTAAATTCGGAAGTCACTGGCATGTAGGTGGTGTTTAAACCATGAGGCTGTGAGGTGACTATCTAGGGAGTGGGTGTTGATGGAGGAGTCTACTAAGTTCTGAAGCAAGACTTGCCAGTATTTGGAGGTTGAGCGGAGCAGAAGCCATAAGTTGATGATGTAGGGGCAAACCAGGACAATGTAGTGTCGCCAAAACTAAGAGAAGGTGGCTGGGGTTTTTCTTACTGTTGTTTGTCTTCATGAGGAGGTTGTTGAGTGCTGCTGGGAGATAGCTGAGATTAAGAACAGAGAAATGTTCCTTGAATTACAACCATGGAAGTCATTGGCCTTCAAATACACCTTCGAAACAAATTCCCTAGCAACCCAGGGAATTGGTGAAATTGCCAAGCATTTTCAGGAGTGTGAAGGGAGGAAGCCCGAATGGCACAGGAGGAAGAGAGAGTGCACAGTGAGGCAGTCCGGTTAGACAGCAGACCCCTCTGTCAGGAGCTCAGCCATGTGGAGGGGCCTGGGAAATGGGGTGGTAGCCGAAAGAGCTCTGAGCGTGTGGAATTGGGAATGGCCCAGCATCCCAGGAGAAACTGGTATCGTGGATGGTGGCCTTTGAGAAGGAGAAAAGGGTGCAGTCCTGAGATGAGTACTTAGCATATCTCCAGGTCGACTCCAGAACCTTAATTAAGCAGGTGTTAGGACTACCTGGGGAGCTCCCAAAGAAGCTGCTCTGGGGGATCCTGGGCAAATGTATTGAGAGCTCCCAGGTGATAGGCCAGGTTTGAAAACCTGGGACCTAAGCATAGTACCACTTTAACTTTCAGTGGTGCCTCTAGACTTTGTACAAAGGCTACTAGGGAACTTGTTTTCATTCAGAAATTTTATGTTAATGTGGCACTCCTTGGTGAAAGATTTGGAGATCTAAAGCATCCCCCACCCCAAGCCAGCAGCTTCTTAATGTAGCAAACAACCACTGAGATAACTCTGAGTGTAAATACAAAATTTAATTTCGAATATTACATTCTGTGTGTTCTTGGGTAACCTGCTTTATGTAATTAACTGTACTTTAAGAATTTTCCTTTAAATTGAAAATCATATAACATTTCTATTGGCAGATTTACCAGAATGCAATTTAATCCTTTTCTGCAACGTAATTTTTTTTGCTCATAAAAACAATGCTGTGTATATCCTTATATATAATCTTATTGTACATTGCTGCTTGTTTCCTTCAGTTCCTTGAATGAAATAGTTAGAGCAAAGGATACATTAACAAACTTTTTCTAATTCACTGATTTTATTATTAGAAAAGAAATACATATCTCTAGCAAAGAAATTGAAACTGGATGGGAGGAGGGGAAAACCCTTCATCTCCACAGAGATAGCCAAAGAACGATTTCTTGTACCCCTTGCCAAAAGTTTTACCTACATATGTATTTATCCTTAAGGACCAAACAAATGAAAACACCAGTTCACATTGTATAAATGTTCAGCCACTCGACTGTTTCACTAAGTCTACTGGGAGTTCCATTCTTACTCGCCACATGTAGCTCGACGTCACTATTTTCCAGGGTTCCATAGGAATGCCTCCTGTCAGGGCTGGACGCTTATTTACGCAGTATTGATCTGTCAGGTCCTTGCAGTGAGTTCATGGCGTGGAGTCTGCGTGAGGGGTGGCAGGTACAGCGCAGCCGTGGGTGATGCCGCAGGTTTCCCCACAGTGTCGGGCCCCAGAAACCATGTTTCTGCACCGCTAGGGTTTTCCATGTTTTAGGGGTAAGCTTTATCTTCCGTAGGTTTGTCAGCCGTGTGTATTTTCCTGTGAATCGCCAGTTTCCTCACTCCCCTTTTCCCAGTTTTCTGGCTTGGTCTTTATCTTATTGGTTTCCAAGAGCTCTTCATTTATTAAGGTAATTATCCCCGTGTTTTTGGTGTGTCTTGGGCGGGAAAGTCTTGCCTGCCCTTTGGTCGTTTGTGTTTTTAATCTTTGTATAGATTAATATCGATACAGATACGATAGCTTGTGGATTTTCATGTTTTAATTAGTCAAATGTCTATTTTTCCTTTTATCTAGAAGCTTTGCGCGTGGGCCTGGTGGTGGGCTTTCCCCCGTTTCACCCCCATTTCTTCGTTTGGGGGTGGCACCTGCCCCCGACCCGCATCCGCGGACGTCAACCCGGCTTCAGCCATCACCAAGGCGACGGGCCCTGATTGGCAGGGCTAGGGGCGTGGCCAGGGGCCCGGAGGGGCGGTCGGGTTGTTGATTGGCTGGGCTGGAGCCCCGCCCCTGCAGCGGTGCCCTGACTAGGGGCTGCGGATCGAGCCGAGGCACAGACGCCGGGAGCTGCGGGAGGATGCGGCCGGCAGCCATGTCAACCCGGAGCTGGGAGCGCTGCCGGGCGCCGGGGGCCGTGGGGGCGCGCTAGGCAAGTGGCTGCAAGCGGCGTGGTGAGTACGACCCCAGCCCGCAGAGACACTGTCATGCGGAGATTCTGCGCCCCACCCCAGTAGGGGAGAGGCCAGCAGGAATGCGGACTGCAGGAGCACTGCGGAGGTGCCATCTTGGCTGGGGGCTGCATGGGTCTCCCCCGCTATCTGATCGAGCAGCAGTCTGGGGCTGGGGTCTGGGTGGCCTGAGGACTCCTGTTGCTGGGAACTTGTGCACAGGGCAGCCGGGTCGCGGCAGGGCACTGTTCCTGAGGGCCGCGGGCGGCGCCCTGGCTGTCAGAGCGCCCCTGTTATCCTGGCCGGGTCTGGGGACTGCAGGAGCCCCAGTCCCGTTGGGCCGCCCACTCCACACTCACACCCGTGGGCGGAGCCTGTTTTGCCGCAGTGGCGGCGGATTGGCGGAAGGCCGTGGAGGCGGGAGTGGGCGGAACATGCAAGAGGCTCCCCCCGCCAGGGGTGCGTCATCTGTCAACATAACGGATTTGCAGCGCAGGCGCTGCCTTGAGTGGAGGGCTGCTGGTTGGGGCGGGGCTGAAGGCCGTCCGGATTGCAGTTGGCTTCTCTGTCTGGGGCGTGGTTGCTTGTAAGCTCCGCCCAACCGGCGCCATCTTTGGTCGGAGTGGCTGGGGTTTGCTGCGCAGGCGTTGTCCTGATTGGCCAGCCGCAGAGGCTTGCCCGTATAGCGTCATTCTTTCTTCTGATATGTCATGCCTGGTGACTGCAGAGCTGCTTTTTCTGCGCAGGCCTCTCGACATGTGGCCTAAGGTGTGCCGCGAGCCGTTTATCCTGAGGGTCGGCGATAGCTTGTCACTGTGCCCGCTGTTTGCCCTTGGCTGGGCCTGCGTGCGGTTGGCAGAGTACCACCCCTTCCCCTGCCTTTGTCTGTGGGTCTGGGCCCGTCCAGTACTGTTTTCCACCCTGCGATGTGGCTGGCTGTCTCTGGCTGTGCCTTGTTGGGAGCAGGGAAGCAGTCGCCACTTACTGCGTAGGCGCCGGGTCGGAGGCGCTGCGGGGGCCGGGCTGGGAGGGTCTGTCTGTTCTGAGTGATTGTGGCGGTGCTGTTCCTTGCGCACCCGGACACTACCTTTGTTGGCCAACAGGTGGCAGCCGAGGGCTCCTGTGCGGACGCTTTCTTTGAGGGACTCTGGGTCGTTCGGGGCCCGTCGTGCGTGACTGACGGCGGCGTGGCCCCGCCCACCATGGCGCGCCGGGGCTGCGGCGGCTGCGGGGTTCTGCGCATCAGTGCTGGGCAGGGGAGGGGCTGGGGAGTCCAGGAGCCATTTGGGAACACGGCGAGGCCGTAGGTGCTGGCTGGGGTCTGCGTGTCCTGACACGATCCGCTTGAGCCAAAGAAGGCTCAGGTTTGAGTGGGTGGGCGGCTGCAGGCTGTGGGGCGGTTGTAGTGGTCGCGGTGACCATGGGGCCACAAAGCCTCTTCGCCATTCCGGCCCCTTTGGGAATTCCAAGCAGGGCAGGGCTGCGTAGTGGTTTGGAGGCGCGGCTGGGTGCTGTGGAGGGGACTTCGAGGTTGAGATTTGGCCGTCCTGGGGCTTCTCCCACGAGGAGTGACCAGACGGCCCCCTGAGCGCGGGGTGCGAGTGGCTGGGCGTCTGGGCGGGGCGCCATGTTGGCAGGTAGTGGGCGGGGCCGCTGCTTCGCCACAGGGCGCCATCTTGGCGCTTGGAGTCGTGGCCGCCGGCGCTACATGTCCTGGGGGCACGGGGGAGTCACGTGTTGCAGAGCGAGGTCATGGGGCAATGTGGGTGCAGATTTATCTGTGTTCTGGGGATTCATCAGAGATAAAGTGGGGTCCAGAGTTGAGGAATTCTAGTGGATTTGGGGAAGGGCAGGATTCTAAATGAGAAAACAGGCACGCTATGGGTGTAACAAAATTTAGTATTTGAGGAATTTAGAGGGTCTCAGGGGAGGGCGAAGTTTTAGGCAGAGGAACACAGCCTGGGGTGAAGAAAATTCTGAAACTGGAGGTGGCTGTGAGGGGCCTCGCGTGGGGTGTGGTGAGGAGGGGCTTCTCCAGTGGGAGAGGGGCGGCGGGAGGGGCGGGGATGCTGGGGGCTCGCGCGGGACTGTCGCCGCCGCCTGGAAGATGCGCAGTACCCATCGCGGACATCTTGCCTTTCACCGTGTTTATTGTAATACACCGTGGATTTGTTAAATCCCTACCTTTTTTACTTTATTGAAATAGGAAGAGTGATACGCAGGATTCATCCTCCCCTGTCACGTGATGGGAGAAACCCGATTCAAAATACAATTGCCAGTCACTGATAGAATTAGCAATAAGAGTTGATATCTGTTGGACATAGTCAATGCCTAATAGTATTTAATAAATAAATTTTTAATCCTGTCAAAATACACTCACCAATGTGAAGATAGGGTAATACATGGTTAAAAAAATAAAATTGAAACGCCGGTATTCCTAAAGACATCAAATGGAATAAGCTTTAGAAATACATAGTAATTAAAATCTAAAATTTTGATAACCAGAAGCCAGGCATTTACTTGGTATTCATGGCTAAAAAATTTTCCTAAATTAATGTGTAAGTTTAATTCTATGCTATTTAATAGCTTATATTTTTAGAACTTGATTAAAAGGATAAATTAGGCATGCAAAACTACTGATTTAGTACTAATCAAGACTGATCTTTGCCGTGTAATTAATGTGTGCTAGGCATAATTTTCTCAAGTTCAGAGAACTTAGAATGACTTGTCCCATTACACTGCTGTGAAGTAGCCAGCCCATCTGAAGCTGGTTTCAGCTTAAAACATTGTGCTGGGGCACCCATTCTATACATTCACTGATTCATGGAACATAAACCAGAACACTAACCATGAAGTTACTTTCCCCAGGGTCCTCTAACTGATTGAACACAAGCTCTGAGGTCCATTGAGACTAGAAAAATATGTTGTTGATCCACTGGGATTATAAACCATAAAATACTAAACACCATTAAATGAGGGTATCATTACTTAATGATAATGATAATAGCATTGAGAACCTAACATAGGTTAGTTCCTCCACAATGTTTAAATTCACAGTAAGGTTGAACTGTGGCTCTACCCCACTGTGATAGTTTGCAGTGAGCTCTGAGGTTGAGATCTCTGAGCCTCTGCTGCTTCTCTGTGAAATGAGGACTGGAAAATTAATAGCATTGTGGTAAGGATTAATAGAGGCAATGAAAATAAAGTGCTAAGCACTGTTCATGGCACTTAATTAGCATTAATTAGCATTAGCCTTTTGAGGGACAGCCAGTGCCAAATTGCTAAAAAGGGATAAATTGGTTTCTTGAATTCATTTCTTAATCCAAAGCCCCTCTACTGCTTTGCTCTACTGCTGGTTAGAGAAGGTTCTAAGAACTCAGAGATTGACTTGCACATTCATTACTATAACTTTTTGGGGAAAGGGTATAATTACACTCCAGGGAACACTGCCCACAGCCCTTCCATCCTGAGAGGGAAAGCTTGCTCTTCCTAATCTCGTTTGACCTCTGTCTTTGTGGAGATAAAGACGCAGCTGTTATGAGGTCATATCTGGCCTGAGGAATCCAGTACCTGCCAAGTAAATTTGGTATTTCATGTTTTCCTTTCCCTCCCCAGCTCTGTCCTTTGAGGTTCTAACCTTCTCGGTGACAACAGGCAGGAGGACAAGGTCCAAGCGCTAGGTGGCTGGGTCCAGGTGAGTTGAATTCCTTCTTGGCAGTATAACACCCGTCCTTGAAGTTGACCACTGTTCCTTCTTTCCTCCTGACACTTCACTACTGCACACATGTTCGTATAACCATGCAAGCACTGTTTGTGCCCTCTGAGAATGCACAGACTCTTCTGGTGATCATGTGTACCCCAGGGATTTCTCCCTGGCCTCATGCCAGCCTTTGTCATGTCCTACTTCTTTTCCTAATACTTACCCACTCATTCATGTCTGCTGTTTCTATATTGTTGAGGTGACTGAAGAAGTATGAGAGCTTTGTCAGTTAATCCATCAGTATTGATGGAGTGTATACTTAGTGCCAGGCACTGGAAACAAGTGCATCAGCAATGGGAAAGAAAATGTTTTTATGGGGCTCATAGTCTATTGACACATCAAAGACGTTGGAAAAATAATTGTACGATTCATGCCTTTGAGAGAAAATGTTCACTATGGGCAGCTGACATAATTTGGATGGGGCCATGTGAGGCCTCCCTGAGAGTCAGTGACTAAAGCTGAGCCCTGAGCATGGCGAATCGTAGTGTGCTGAGGGAAGCATGGTCTAAGCAGAAGGGAGAGGGATGTTCCTGAGAGATGTAGAGAGAGAGGAGCTGAAAAACCAGGATGCCTGGAGCAAGAGAAAAAATAGAATGGCATTTGATTGAGGTGGGGAAAAGGTAAGTTGTGGCTAGATTGCAAAGGCTGTGTTATCTTTTTGGTAAGTATTTGGGTTTTGCCTGACATGGAATGGGAAGCCATGAAGTATTGAAACTATGGGTGTGGAGTAACATGATAGTCAGATCTGTGTTTTAAAAAGTCTGTTCTGGTTGTAGGGTGAAGGGGAAGGTGGAAGCCTAGAGACCACCTCGGGTCTGGGTGAGAACTGGTGGCTTGGATTAAGGTCATGGCAGGTGGGGAGAAGCAAAATAGACAGATTTGCAGGATGCTGAGGAGGGAGGCTCGTCAGGACATGTACGTCTGTGCAGGGCCTGCTGGCTCATTCAGTGAATGATATTATGTTGGGAAGTGCACACAATAACCAAAAGTTGTTTGCTCTATCAGCAGGCATTGATCCTGTGCCTGCTCTGGGACAGTGGGTCTACAGAAGTGAGTGACATAACCCCTGGCTCCAGTTTAATGGAGAGTGAGAAAACATGCTCACCAAGACAGGGGGCTGTTTGATGATGTGTTACCACCTGGGAAAGGCCCACAAGCTGTCTGGAGAGCCCACTGGGGATGGGGTGATGAAATCCTGACCTCATGAATGTTCCAGGAATCCAGTGTCTGGCACACAAGCCTTTGGAGACTCAGAACCTTTACTTTGCCTATGGATTCATCTTATGTTAGTAAATCCACATTAACAAAACTCAGGAGACTTATTTGAAACAATACTGACACCTTCATTTGTGTTGAAAAATAGTTCCCTCACATCTATTATATTAATTTATGGTGGGAGATCACTGTAGCAGGGACCCAAGTGCTCACAAATGTATATGATCAGCAAATTCTCTCCCTGTAGGCAGACCTACATGGGAAACGAAACCATAAGGAGAAGGTTGCTAGGTGAGTATGGAATCAGAACGAGAGGATGTCGATGCAGTGTTGGAGAGCACCGGCCTGTGAGACAGCCTGGTGCGGTCGTCTTGTTGCCCTGGAGCTGGAAGCCCATTGTCTGCAGCTGCCCGCCCTCCTCACCATACCGCGCGCGCGCGCGCACACACACACACACACACACACACACACGCCTCGTTCAAATTAGGTCTGATAGAGGGTCTCACCCCTGTAGATGCTGGGATGAACTGTGCTTCTAGGTGCCTTTGTGGCCTGGCTTTTCATGACCCACTCCCCTTTAAAAAGTATGATTAGCTAACTGTTTATATCAAAATATAGTCAAGTAAGTCACACTGGCTTAAAAGACATTTTGTGTCTTTAAAGTAGCTTTGTTGGTCTTGAACCATTTTAGGACTGATCATAAAACTCAACTGTTAGATATTATTTCCTCTCAGCATGTTTGGGGAAATGTGTCAAGGAAGGAAAACAATAGTTTGCCACAGTGTGATAAGGGCTGGAGGTAAGCCTAAGGTGTTGAGATTATCTGAGAGGAGCCACCCAGCAGGCCAGAGGAGGAGACCACGCACTGTAGGCTGAGCTAGAGGTCATTGACTCCTCGTTCACGATCCTGTAGTCGGTTCCTCAGTCCCCCAGTACCCGCTACTGTCCTGTGTGTAGTGTTCATAGTAATTGACCGACTGGACACTAGGCCTGAAGCAGTGGTTCTCAGAGTCCAGTTCATGAAGTGCTTGTTAAAATGCCACTCTTCTAGGGAACCACAGACCTTGTAAATCACACCTGGAAAAGCAGCTGCGTTTTTCATAAGCACCCCACATGGCTTTTGGGTACACTGAAGCTTGAAAACCATTGCCCCAGAGGAGTCAGCTGTGGTGTGTAGTTGCAGGCTTTGCGAATTTGGCTCAAGGGAGCCAGACTGATCTGTCTGTCCATGTTGGGTACTTAGACTGGGTTGTGGAGTAGGCCTGAGGCTGGGACAGCATTTTCTTCCAGTGTGCGTGCTGAAATAGAGAATGTTGGTCTGCAGAAAGAGGCAGGAGAACGGAGCAAATGAGAAGAGAGAAGAAACCACACACCATGCTGTCCCAGAGAGATGAAGAGAGTAACCTCCACAGTTCCTGACTTTAAAGGTCTCAGAGTCCAGCCCCCTCTAATGAGGTAGAAGGAGTTAGGGGCTGAATCTAGGTGCTCCGTGACGAAGGACCAAAGTAAGTGAGTAGAAGTGGGGAACATGAGCAAATAATGGGGTCACAGAATTTCTTTGCCTCTCCTCTTGCACTGGTCCAGACACATTTCCAACCTCTAATACGTGTTTTTAATTAAATTCACAGTTGAACACTTGATCCAATAATTCTCTGGTTGAGACTAAAAATCTCTTGCTGTTGACACAGATTCCTGATGAGTTCATCTCTGTCTCAATGATATAGAGAGAGTCATGCTTTTGTTTTTTTCTCATTTTAATGAAATAGAAGTAAAGTGTTACTAAATATTCAAAGAATGGCATAAACATTGCTGCACATACCAAAACGGCAACACTTTGTCCAGCAGGTAGTGCCACTGTGCTGTGGTTTTAAATACTTTAGCTCATGAACAAAACCTAGCATTCTATATCCATAAGGCTGTTTCGCGTTTAGATGTCTAGTGTGTTTATAAGCGTTCCCTCCAGCAGCTGAAGAGTTAGAGACTGCTGGGCACCCCTCTGCCTCTCCCCAAAGAGCAAGGTCAGCCATCTGGTTCTCCTCCCTCTGGCCCGTGTGTGCCCTCACCTGGGCCCCAGTCTGCCACGTGTCAGCAGACCTTCTGAAATCCCTGTCCTTGACTCCTGCTTGATGCACACTAGGATTCCTGCTTCAGAGAGAGTGGAGGGAATGTGGGCACCAGGGGTGTGTGGTAAGCCCATTTTCAGGCCAAGAAATAAAGGCGGTGGGTCTGCTGTGTCTCAAGAATTCTGTTTTCAACCTTGAGACAGGTAGGACAGCTGTCAGTGAAAGCAGGGTTTGGTTGTGGAAGCAGGTGCTCAGTAGAAGGCTCCATCAGTAGACACACTCCCCTAAGAGGTGTGGAGATAGTGGAGGATGAGCACTTACACGGTGGCCAGAGACAGGAGCTCCCAAAGGAGGGGTGTGAAGATTCAGGGAGTAATGCAGAAACCAGGTCAGGGGACCCACAGCTGGGGAGGGGGTTTCAGGAGGGTAGGGGAGCTGGTGAGCAATATCAAGCAGCGCAGAAAGGAAAAGCCAAGTTTCTTGAAAACAGCAGTTGAATTTACTTTCAAATTTTTACTTCAAGTATTTTATTTTTAAAATAATTTTTAAATAGAAATGCAAAAAGAAACAGCAATGTTTATTAATCTTAATTTCTTTTAATTCTTAAAATCTTTTGATTATCTTTTCCAATAGATGTCCCTGTTTTATGAATAGTCTTTATATAAATATGTTGTTTACAGAATTCAAACAGTACAGAAATACAAGTAGAAAAAAAAGTGAAAATGCTTCCCCAGATAAAATATTTTTGTCACTCTCCCCAGAAGTGATCAGGGTGTACAGTTTTCCAGTTTGATTTGTTTGTGTTTTCATATATTTAAGTTCCTTTGGGTAGTGTATTTTTTTTATGTTAGTGAGATCATTATTGTTCATTAAACATTTCAAACTCAAACTACAAGAACAAAGTATATGGGGTGTTAGACAGTGGTGGGTGGGAGGTGGGGGCATGGGATACCAACTCAGGAGCTCATGTAGCAAGTCTACTAACAGGTTTTAGTCTCCCTCTGTATTTATGTGTACATATGTGTCTGTGTGTAAACTTGCACCACTTGGCAGTGATTTCTTTCACTTAAATTTAGAACAATTTGCATAAATACACATCTATCTATAGCTTTACTTTCTAAAAATGGCGTTTCCGTTGTATGGATGCTCTCATTTTCTATGCATTTGTAAATGGGTATATTTCTAGTAAGAACGCTAGCCACATGTGCTGAACAATTTTATGCTCCCATATTTCATTTAATGCTTTAAACATTTTTACATTATTCATTTGTTTCAAGTTTAAATAAACTGGTACATTCATGGAATGGAATACCATGTGGCTTTAGAAAGAGTGATGTAGATTATATACTGGTGTGGAAAAATACCCATCCTAAACTATTAGGTTAAAATTTATATATGTTTGTGTGTGTGTATATATATATACATATACACGCACACACACACATTGCAGAACTTGTGGTATGATCTCATTTTCGTAAAAATAATAGGGTGTTAGTATATATAGATTTTAAAAGGTTTAATAACACATTTGCACTTTCTACATTAAATATTTTGTAATGTTTCAACATTGTACATATCTTTTGTGTTGGTAATCAAAAAAATAAAGCTAAAGAATTTCTGGGAAACTTGGCTTAATGGTTACTTAACATTCCATTAAAAACTTTATAATTTATTAAACTATTCAATTTAAAAAATCGAGAGTTGTGCCTATTCATATGATCATGTGTGTATACCAATAATAATTTCTTTTTCTGATTGTTAAATAATGTACATCCTTGTTACTTTTAAACTATTTTAAAAGTACATTTCAAATACTGTTTTGAACTAAATTATTTTTTAAATGGACATGGTAAATTCTAGCAGTAAAAAAAGATATTTTGCTTTTTGCCTTAGCAACTTGGACTTGATAGGCTCAGCCCTGTTGGTTCCCTTCGATGTGGTCGCCCTTGCCTGGTTTTCCAGACCACTCTCCAGGTTTGCAGCAGCCCTGATGCCGTTGGCTGGCACTGGCTGTTCTCTGGCAGAAAGTGGGGAAATAAGAGGCAGTGAGAGTCTGACGGCCTCCAAACCCTGGAACCAGCAGTGTCTTGCTTCCTAACTCTTCTCCAGCCTTCCTCTTCCTCTGCAGTTTCCCCATCTTAAGGAAAGTCGTAATCGCAGAAATACGGAAATACCACAATCCCAGTTTATCTGAGCAGTAAAACTCATGTGTTTAGTATTTGTATACGCATGAGGAAACGTGTGGAAGGGGGAAGGCCAGGTTTGCAACGTTATTGGGGGAAGGGAAGGAAGACAGGAAGTCGTGGTGATGTTTAATGAAACTGGATTATGCAAGTTGAATAACAATGTCACCGCCACAGTTTTGTGACTTCATATCATAATGGCAAGGAACAGAAGTTGGCGCAGACAAAAACGTGGGTTTGTGGGCAGCTGTGGCCTTGGCTTTTGGTCATTGGCCTTGCAGTTTGGGAGAGGAGGCCCCACAGAGTGCAGATCAATAGGAAATGAAAAGCAGGTTTCCTCCCCACCTCCAGTCTCACTCTCCAGGCTTAACCGTTGAAATTTCCATATCCTTCCAGAAACATCCTATGCAAATACAAGCACGTATATATGTACATATAAAAAACTATGGTTCACAAAAATACTGTTTTAAGTAGTCTGTCTTGAATTACCAGCAGATTTGTACTTTTATTGACTGTCCGTTTGTGAGTTGACATGGGTCCTTTTTTGAAAGAGTTACCTTTTGTTATTAATTTGTAAGATCTTATATTCTGAAGATTAGCCCTTTGATGGCTGTGTTGCAAATTTCCCCCAGTTTATTATTCAGTTTTTAAAAAAACTTGGCTTTTTAGAATAACTTGATGCATGGGAAGACTGTGCTACTCTGTTGCTTAAGTTTTTGTGAGTCTTAATGGTTTAAATCAGACTATTTTAATGTGTGATTTGAGGCAGAATTTAATTACTTTGAAACAACTCTGCAGTTTTAACAGTGCAAGTTTCTTAAAGGCTCTCCTTTCTTTACTGATTTGAAACTCAGTTCTTACATGTGGTGCAAGGAGTCTGTTTCAAATATGTTCTCTTAGATTAATTTGTTTCTGTGGCCATTTGAACTGTCAACGGCTTTGCTGTGTGTGGTGCTGGGGCTCCTCATGGCTCTTTATGTTCCTTTTTTTTTTTTTTTGAGTTATATTTTCATATCCTCGAAATCACATTTTGTTGCCTTTTGTTTCTGTTCACAGTATGGTATTGGCGGGAACTGCCAGCCTCTTCCTTTTTGATAGTCCTGCTCCCCCTGACACTTGACTTCCTACTCCTAGTCCGCAGCTGCCAGGAGCGGGGTGCAGTGAGTCGAGGAGGCCCCTGAGGAGCAGTAGGAAAATGGTTTGGTGGTTACTTGTGAAAGGTGAGTTTGGGGAGTTTAAGAAAATGTAGTCAAGGAGTTGGTCTGTTAGGATCCCTAGCCTTGGACAGATTTTGCCTCTTTTGGTGCCATGGGTAGACTCGTTTTCTGAATCATAGATTTGGAAATGGACCTAAAGGTGCCAGATGGGCCTAAAGGCCATGCCTTGGTCTCTGAGAACAACTTGGAGTAGGCAGGTTTCCCTCTACAGCTTTTGGTTCTTGGCACTGGAAGGGTGGAGTAGAGAAGCAGACAGGTCTCTAGCCAGCACCACACACTCCTCGTCCAAGCCTGCAGTTTGTAGAATCAGGCCTGAGTCGGGGTGCTTGCACCAGCCCCCCTCGGCAGGCGTGGTTCCAGGGGTCATGGGCTAGCAGGACTTCTGGAGGGATGTGTGTGTGGATGAGGCTGGGTGGGGTGGGCCGTGCTCATCCCACCAGAGGGTCCCTTTCCTGACTTGCTCCCCAGGACTGTGTAGCCTTCCTTCCAAGACCTTTCTCGGGAGATGTGATAGTGGGTGTGGGAGGAAGGGGGAAGAGTGAAGAGATGAGGATTGAGGTAAGAGGGGAGGGGGGATTAGATGACAATAAATGTAAAGCAGAGAAGGGAACGGGGAGGAAAAAGAGACGAGGTTTGGTTGAATTCAACGATACCAGGGCTTCTGTGTTCCAAACCAAGGTGGTCTCCCAGTTGGAGCGAGGTGAGGAGAGCCCTGGACAGTGGAGAGGGAAGTGTCTCACCAGGCTCCTGTCCAGGTGAGTGGGTGAGGACCAGGCCGGTAGGGACACCTGGAGGCCACAGCCCAGCTGGTCCAGGAGACTGAGCCCGGGAGGTGGCAGGGCCCCCTCTGGGTGTGGAGGGGCGTCACATGCAGGCTCAGCGCCATTGGCTCTGAAGTGGCCTTGGGATTACCTTCTGAGCCCTGGTCCCCTTATTAGTCAAATGCAAGTTAGGGGAAGATCGAATGCCTGGCATGTAGCAAGCTTGTCGTGAATATTACCTCTCTCTGCTGGGGCTTTTCAGGTGGAAAGGACCAAGGAAGTGGCTGCCTTCGTGGAGCCTGCAGTGTAGGGGGGATTCAACAAAGGGGTATGAAAAGGTGGGGGAGCAACGAAGACTGGGATGGGCTCCTGGACGGTGGGTGCTGGTTGGCGATACAAGGTGTTCCTTACCTTGTTTAGATTGCAGTGACTTTGTTCTGTTGGTCTTTTTAGAACATGCTCTTGGGTTTATTTACCAGTTTTGTTCATTCTGTGTGTGTGTGTGTGTGTGTGCATTAATTTATGCTTTTATTTTCACGATTCCTTGGTCCCTTAGTTTTGGCTTGCTTTGACCTTTTCAGGATACAAGTTTTAGTGTTAATTTGTGTTCATTCCTTCTTGTTTAATGAAAACTTAGGAGGAATGCCATGTTGGTTGTTCTTTTGTTTTTATTTTACTGCAGTGACTTAATTTTAGTGAGAACAAAGTATGATCAGCATTCACCTTGGTGGGTGTGGCCATCCTCCTAGACATGCACAGTCCACATAGGTACTTTCCTAGGGCACCAGTAAACGCCAGCGCCAGCATTGTGGTCTTGTCTGAGGCCAAAGGCCTGCTCTGGTCTTCAAGATGTGCAGTTGAGTAATTGGCAAGAAACTGAGGTGTTGGCTGTCTTCTCTCGTCACTTTTGTTAAAGCTGAAGTTTATCATTTAGTTCTAAGGAAGTTTCTAGTTTGTATTTGAATAGTTAATTCGTTAACCTCATTGAAATCCCACCTTTACTGTCAATTTTCCATGTGTATATATACTTTGACAAGTCCTTTTCTGGACTCTGTTTTAGTCCATAAAACACTTATGTTATTGCACCCTCACCATTATGTTGAAAATATTTTATATGTTTAGATCATTTTACAGACCACCACTCCCCCACACACACACCTGCCACACACTTCTCTTTATTCAGATTTGTCATGTAATTCCCATATTTTTTTTTCCAGGAGAACTGGATAATCAATTCTTCAAAGTTTTCCATCCTGAAAAAAGAAGGGCTTTTTATTAGAATCGTATCATAATTTATGTTCAAGAAAGGATTGACAACAATTTCCATGTTCCCACCCAAGAACATAATTTATTTAGGACTTGTTTTATGTCTTTCCATACATTTTTAAAATGTTGTTTGGAAGAATTTGTAGGTCTTTTTATTAAATTATAAGGATTTAAGCTTTTTTGTTTGTTTTTGCTGTTACTGGGGTTTTTTCCCTTATATTTACTGACAAGGTTTTCCAGTCCAAACCAATGCTGACTTTTTCCCTACTTTTGGCTTTCATTTGCTGTTCTTTAGTTGCATTAGCTAGGATTTTTAACCCTGTTAAATAGTAGCTGTTGTGGAGGGCATCCCTTCTTTGTCCCAAACTTTAGTTGGAATGCTTTAGTGTTTAATAGCATGTTTGCCTGCATTTATTTGGGACAAATCTTGATTGTGTTTAGATGCTCTCCTAGTCTTACCCTTTGCTAAGAATTCATAAGGAAATGCTGTTGACATTTTCAAAATACTTACATTTGTAACGATGCTCATGGCACACATGTGCACACATATACACACAATGTTTTAATCCATTATAAGAACTCACTATCATGTGGCATCATCCTTGTATTCCTGCAGAGACCTTTTTCGTGTGCTGTTGTTTATATTTTGCTAGAATTAACTTATTAAATGTTTTGCATATATGTGCAAAAATGTTTATTGCCATAAATGTTGACAGAGCACCTTCTCTGTGAGTCTTATAAAATACAAGGATGAAAAATGTGATAGAAGTCCTTGCCCTCACAGACTTTGTGGTAGGGATTAAATAGTGGTGCTCCAATTTCCTTTTGAGTCCATACATCATCAAGCACATCACCAATTTTTGGATACATTTTTATTGATGGACTTTCTGGGTCATCCTTCGAAAGACTTCCTACTCATTCTTTACATTTCCTTTGATGATATCAAGCAAACCTGCAGAATCTTCCTCTTTTTGCTTGCTGCTTTCCTCCCTTGGCCACCTCCAGATACGTAGCTTCTCTTTTCCTTGGTGGTGGGCGTGGCTGAGGCTGTGGAAGCAGACACTGGGCTGGGGAGTGGGGCCCAGTGGGTAGAGCAGTTCTGCTTCTGATTGGCCAGAGGCGGCCACGGGAGGAGCTCACCTGGGAGCTGGGTCTTCCCTGAGGGTCATGTGAGTATGGGGCCCAGGTAGGTATGACGCAGCCTCTGGTCTTTCATTAGTTGCCTTTTGAGCTGAAAATGGAGGGGAGAGTGAGCCAGGGCTGAGAGTGGCGTAGCTCTGCCAGTCAGACGTCTAACTACCTCTAACATGGCCCACCTGGTGCCAGGTAACCCTGCCAGGGAAACTTGACCAGGACAGTCTTTGACTGAATTTGGCTGCTGTGATGTGATTTGTGCCCAATCTTAGGACTACAGTTGTGTCATCACACCTTAACACGAACAGGTGCTTCTGCTTACTCGTTTCCTTTGCTTCACTGCTAAGGAGTGCCATCAGCCCTAGCTTAGTGACAGCGACTATTTCTTGCTGAAGGTTTGAATTAGATATAAATACAAGGATTTTTAATCATATTGTACAGCTGATTTATTTTAATTTTTTTCTTTACTTGTCCATTTTTGTTCTTAAATGGAGATTTGGTGGTTCAAAAGAAATAGACATTTTAAAACATACAATCAAAATAGCATCTAGAAATACAGTTTGTACCTGCAGCAGCCAGCCTCTCCATACCGTCATCCACATCATTTTTTAATTTTTTAAATGTTTGCCCATTTGATAGGCAGAAAAAACCGTCCATTGTATTATTTTACGTTTCTTTGGTTTCCGATGCTAAATACTGGCTTTTATAATCACTTATTTTGTGAACTGCTTATTAATGTTCTTTATTTCATGTTGGGCTTTTTATATTTTTTCTTTCTAAGAGGTTTTTACATTTTGAATGATAACTGTTATCCATTGCAAAATATCTTTTTTCCTCCATGTCTGTTTTATTTGTTTTAATTTGGGTTGGTTTTTATGGTCTAGAAGTTTGGGATCCATCTTTGTTTTCCTGCCTCCCCTGGGTGTGGTCCTTCTGGGGTCTCTGCCCCTGGAGCTGTGCTCAGACACTCTCCCCATCCCTGCTTTTGGGGCTGAGCCGTGCTGCTGTGATCATACTTCTGAGCTGGAACTGTGTGTGCCTGGACAGAGGGGGCTGTAAGGTCAAGTTCAGAGTTAGAAATGCTAGGATAGGGGATCACATTGTATTTACACACTGATAATTGATGAAGATTTGAGGGGCATGTTCAACTTTTAATCACAGTTTCCATAAATTTTTAGTGGGCCTGGAAGTTTTAAAGTTGATTCTTTTGGGTTTTCTAAATTGCCTGTCACGTCACCTGCAAATCATCCTTCTTCAGTTACTTGGAAACCACCTGTGAGTGGGGTGGGGGGACCACAGGCTCTGGGTCAGAGTAGAGATGTTAGTGCCACCATGCCTGCAGTGGGCACCATGCCTGCCAAAGGCCTTTCCTGGGGTTTTTGTTTATTGTTTGGTTTTAACTCTGAATTTATTTTTTTGACTAGGTAATACATGCTTATGGTAAAAACATAAAAACAAAAAACAAAAGGAGAACATACAGTGAAAAAGTAAGTTGCCCTTCCTCCCCTGGCCCTAGTTCCCTTCTCCAGAGGCAGTCACTATTAATAGTCTCATATATCCTTTTAGTAATAGTCTGTGCTTAAATAAGCACATTTTGTAGTTTCTCAGAATGCCATGCACATTGTTGTGCCCTGTTTTGTACGTAACTGTCTCGGAGAGCATCCCATATCTAATAATTTAGAGCTGCCTGCTTCATTATTTTAAAAGGTTGTATAATAATACATTATGAATATGCCATGTTTGGGCTATTACCAATAATACATCAATTAATATTCTTGTACATATGTCATTACACATATCTGGGTATATATCTTGAGGATAAATTCACAGGAGTAGAATTTGTAAGACAGGATGTATACATTTTTAATTTTGGTAAGTAGTCAAATTGCCCTTCATAAAATTTACATTGGCACCAGCAGTACATGAGTGTGCCTGTTTCTTCACATGCACACAAGTATCTATATTGTCTGTATGATTATTGCATTCCAGGGCCTTTTTATTCTCAAATTATCTTCTTTGCCATTGTGGAAGTAGTAAGTAAGGTCTAGTTTTTTAATATTTTCCTCCTAAAAATCATATTTGTTTACTCTAATCCTGAATTTCTTGAGAAAGGGAATAACTTTTTTTGTCCGAAGTTGGAATCTACCTTGTGAGTGGGATACCTGTGAGCAGGCAGGTGGTCATATTAGTGAGTGGGAAGTTGTCACCCTCTTTTCTCAGCCCCAGAAGGTTTTCATAGCATGGTAAATACCTTGTTGGTGGAAATTTTATGGGAAGTTGCTCCTTGAATCATTTCACTTTTAAAAATTTCTTCCCTGGTGTTCATAATTTCGTCTGCCTCTTGAGTCAGATTTGGTTATTTATCTTTCCTCAGAAAAATTACTGATTTCTTATCAGACTTGTTGATCTTAGAATTGTTATGTTTAGCTTTTCACTTATTATACTGGTGCTTCATGTTTCAAATACATGCCTTTTGGCATTCACATAAGGTAGAAGTATATAAAGTCAGAGTTATCCTTATTATTTCCTGGTTTTATTGTCAGCTTGGAAGAATCCTCCTTGCTTCAGGATTATAAGTTTAATGTCTTTTTCTGTATTTTGATTTTGAATTTAACATTTTTATATGTGGTGTGAACTTCTTTTCCCATATGATTGCCAATTTTCCTATTGCTTTTTATTAAATAGTCTCTATTACTGTGTATTGAATAGTCTAGACTCTCCTTACTATTTTTAATTGCCACTTGTGTAGAATATCCATGTTATGATTCTTATGTGAATTACTTTTATGGACATAAGTTGCAAGTTCGCTTTTTTTTTTAATAGGCTTTGATGGTTTACGCAAGACCATCATTCATTATTTTTATGAATTCTTTCTGCCTTTAGGCATCCTATAAATTTCTTACCCTGACATTACATTAAAATGTTTCTTAAATTTTGTGTTTGGTTTCTTTGGCCTTTTGGTATATTAATTTTCAAAATATTGACCCAACTAGACTTCTTCTAGGTCTACTTTAGACCATTGTCAAGTTTCCCAATAGATCTCATTAATATTCTCATTGAAATTTAATTAGGTACATATATTAATTTGGAGGAGAATTTAGCACTTTAATAAAATGCCAGATCTGTGCATTGTGTGTGATTATCCTGGTATATTCTCCAATTTTTTTTTTGTATTTTGGTGTAATTTATAATTTTATTAACAGAGGTGCTGTTTACTTTCAGTAAATCTCTTTTTCTTTTTGTAATGGAGCTTTCTCCCTAGTTATTACTTGTTGTTGATACATATTTGGGGAATCTGTTATAGATTATTGCCTTACTGAATGATTATAAGGTCTTTTTCCATTGATTATCAGTGTCTGAATAGACACTCCAAATAAAAGAATGAAAGTTTCATCTCCTTCTCTATTTATAACTTTGATTTGTTTTGGTTTTGTTTTGTTTTTTTCCCGGTCTAGTTGTGTTCAGCTAGTGTACAATAATAATGTACAATAATGGCAGTATTATGTCTGCTTTCATAAATGAGTTTGGTCTGCAGTTAGTGTTATCTGTGTTTTGGACTTAGTTGTTTGGCTTCATGAAGACAGTTTGGAAGATTCTGTTTCTCATTTCTGCCTTGGTTTATGTGGCTTGGGGATTATCCTTTAATTGAGGATTGGTACGACCTCACCCCTGATACTGTCCAGTCCTCAGCCATTTGGGGAGTTAATTCTCTGACACTCTCTTTATGTTCCTTCCGTGTTTATTAGTCCATGTATCTTTTTCTTTAAAATGTCTGCAGGCCCTGTATTTTGTCTGTTCCTGAAGCCCTGTGGAGTGGAGAGCTGCTTGGTCTGAAGTTGCAGAAAGGATCCCATTCCCAAACAGGTGATTCCCACACCTTTGGGCATCCTGATGCCCCTGAAAGGAGGGGCTAGTCGCGGGTTGGGGGGTGGTAGTCAGAATTTCCTCTTGGTTCAGTTCGCCACCAAGCAGGACTGGGCAAGAATGGCCTTCAACACTCTGCTCCTCCGAGGGGCAGGCCCTGGTCATCCGGTTCTCAAGAGACTAGACACTTTTCCTTCCCTTGCTTGGAAATTTTCTGCCCAGCAGAGGCTTTTCTGGTGTCCTCCTATCCAGTCCTTCATTCCTTCTGAAGGATGGCATTTGGGGAGCAAGTCATCAGGTCCCCAGTCCTCAGGATTGAGGTGTGTCCTTAGTGCTGGAGCTCTGTGGGATGGCCATGGAGAGCGTGAGCAGTCAGCAGAGAGAGCAGGAAACCCAGCTTACTGCGTTTATTTCCAAATGATAAAATGATGGTTTGAATGGTTAAAAAATCTGTTTTCCCCATAGACATTTTTTTTAATTAATTTTAAACTTACTGGTTTTCCTTTCAAAACAAAGGCAGAGAATTTCTGCTGAATAAGGTTTTGTTCTCTAGAAGTAAAGCCAGAAGTACAAAACTGTCAGGTAAGTTAATTCATCGACCCATTTTTGGTCCCACATGCCTGCACCAGTACTGTGTTAAAACATAGGGCTCAAAAAAAAAGAAAATATGTGAAAGTGTTTGTACAACTTTCTTCTAAGAGATGACTCAGAAGAGTGAGCCTTTTAACATTAAAGTTTCTCTGGCTCCACCTGCTTATTCTCCAGAATTGAAGGGTATAGCAGAAGGGCCGCATTTCAGTGTCCCCCAGCTTTCCACCAGCAGACCACCACAAAAGGCAGAGAGAGATTGTCTTTAAAAAGTACAGGTTTGCTAGATAGAGAAGCATCTAGATGAAGACCATTAGAGCTTTCTCTGTGTGTTTTTAATGACTATCTACTAGCCATAACAGTGAGTCTTTAACTCACAGATATGTTCTCTGGCGCTAGCACAATTAAGCTAGAAATCAGTAATGAGAAAATAACTTAGAAAGAAAACCAATACTTTTGAAAATTTTAGAAACTCCCTCCCTGATAGTTCATACATGAAGGAAGAAATCGTAATGAAAATCAGAAAGCACTTAGAACTGACCGATGATGAAAAGACTACATAAGAAAACTTACAAGGACCTGAAACAGTTCAGGTAGAGGGAAATGTATAGCCTTTAACGGGTTACATTAGAAAAGAACAAAAATTGGAAATAAGCTTTTATCCCATCTAAAAAGTTTTATCTTAAAGGACAAATAATGAAAATAAAGACAGGTAAGGAAATAAGTGAAATAAGTAAAGAAACAATAAAGAGGGTGATCAAAGCAGAAATTTGGTTCCATTTTATTTTATTTATTTTGAAAAAAAAATAAGATTTTTCGCAAGTTTGATTAAGAAAAAAAAAATTTCATGGCATCAAGAAGCTTGATGGTCATTTTATCATGTTTTTGCTGTTTATAAGAATAATTTATACTTCATTTGGAAAATGTTGAAATCACAAAGAAATAGGAAAGTGAAGCTTTCCCCATTGGCATAATGGACTTCTGCCCTTTTTCTCTTGTTCTTTGTACATATTTCAACAAATATGATACTACCATTTTTTCATGACCTATCCCCCCGTACTTTGAAATATGCCATGGAGTTTTAGCCATGTGACTTCAGTATTTAAACACAATCTTATTAGCTGCATAGTATTATATGAATACACCAGTATTAGATGTATTTTTCCCCAATGGCTAGTGACTATTTTATATAATAGTGCAGCTACAGAGAAATAAATCAGTGAAGAGGAAATAAGATCACTTGAAAACACATCACTGAGTTGAGCATTTTTAAATGTGATCTTCTGTATTTTTATATGTCTTATACTGTTTTAATAAATGTCTTAAAGGGGAAAATGCCCAGACTTGGTATCCCCACATTCCCCTCCTTTCCATTTTTGCTAAGAAAAAAAAAAACACCACGTGCAGTTTTAGCAATGGCTAGCATCATTTTCCATGTGCCATGCATTGGGTTATTAGACCCTTTGGGTATATGTTCGCTTATTCAGGCTTCGAAAATCTAAGGGATGGAGGTACTGTTACTCTCGTTTCACACACGGGGAGACAGCCTTCTAGACTTACTTAACATACGTTGCCTGTGGTCACATGACCATTTACTGTAACAGAGCTAACTCCTCAAACATAGGTCCGTGCAGTGCCCACAGGTCATGCTTACAATGTCCATGCTAAGGCAAACTGCGTAGCAATGTGTGTTCCTGTGTGTCGGGGGAATTTTGTATCTCATCCAGCCTTGGCCTGATCCCAAAGCCTTGTTGACGCCCTGGTAGAGGAGCCCCACACTGCTGCCTAGTCTCAACTTCCGGGACATATGTATGTCTCCTTGCAATCTGCAGGTCCCTGAGTACTGACTGTCACAGGCTGCTGCATCTTTCCTGTTGACCCATTGAAAATTTTACTTAGAAAAATGCTGCTGCCAAAACACTTGTCTGCCACCAAATCTAAGAAGTCCTGGGCCCTAGATCTGTATGAGCTAGACAGTGACTTGACTAAGGAGCCGGAAGCCATCATAGAAGGAGGCGCAACTGACTCTGAATTCTTTCATCAGAGGTTTCGGAATTTCTTCTACGTGGAATTTGTTGGGCCCCAGAAGACCCTGATCCAACTCCGAAACCTCTGCGTCGATTGGTTGCAGCCGGAGACTCACACCAAGGAGGAGATTATCGAGCTCTTGGTCCTTGAGCAGTACCTGACCATCTTGCCAGAAAGGATCAAACCTTGGGTACAGGCCAAAAAACCAGAGAACTGCGAGAAGCTGGTTACTCTGCTGGAAAATTACAAAGAGATGTACGAACCAGAAGGTAAAAACTTAGATTCCAGGAAGGGTGTGGAGGTGGGTGTAGGGCGAGACCTCCCTCAGGCTTCTCCACCTTGGTGCTCCTGAGGTCTGGGGCAGCCCAGTTCTGTCCTGTGGTGGGCATCCTGCTGTCGAGCAGCACCCTCATCTCTGCCCTCCCCTGAGGGCAACCAGACACATCTCCAGCTGCTGCCACATGTCCCTGAGGAGCGGAGTTTTACCCAGTTGAGAACTGCCACCCTAAAGTGTGAGAGGCATGAGCAGGAAAGGAAAGGAAGATGTGTCTGTGGAAGAGAACCTCCATGTAACAGTCCCTTGATGCAAGTGCGAGTCGTCTTCTGAGCCCCTTTTGTGAAGCAGTGTCTGGAGCCGCAGAAAGTTGTGCTCTGGCTCTTTCATCTGAGGGAAGATAGGAGAGGTCACAGTCACATCCTCTGCCTAGGAGTTAAATTGCAAGAGTAATGAGAAGCTGCTGAAGGGTTTGAAGTTGAGAAAGGACAGGAGCAGGCCTCATACAGAGGTTGGATTGGGAGGGGTGGGGGTCAGAAATAGAAAATGACCAATTTAGGAAAATATATGAGAATATATGCAAGACATGGTAACGCATTGTCAAATCAGTGCTTTGTGTCCTCCTAGAAGACATCAACCGCAAAGACAACATGAGCCAAAACAGAGGAGAGTCCCCGTCACCACG
>PVKY010000698.1:0-42056 GCA_004027775.1 Bradypus variegatus
GGTGGCAGTGGTGGCAGGAGGCCAGGGGCTGGCCAGTGGTCCCAGAGCCCATGGCATTTGCTGGGGAGGCCAGTGCGAGCCCCTGGAATGCCCCTGCCTGGTTCTCATACCCAGCTCCTTCAAGGTCAAGGCCCCGTGACCTCTGAGCAGCCTCCTCAGGGGCAGCCCAGCCCCTCTCCTTCCTTCTTTTAGCCTCGAGGTGCCGTCCACCTGTCACCCAGGGCGCCCTTATAGGCTTGCTGCCTTGATCTGCCAGCTCCCAATCTTGCCTCATGATTCCTACTATCCCAACTGGCTAGATCCAGCCACTCCAGCACAGACATTCCTTGTCTGTTTAACTCCAGGATGGAACAATCTGGCGCCTGTAGCCAAGGTGCCTGGCTGTGATCCAGGTCCGCGGTGCTCTATGGCCCGAGTGGTCACAGCCAGGCAGCCTGGGGGGCAGGTCTCCAGTAAGGGGCTGGAGGGCACTGCCCCATGGTCACCAACAGTTTCACTGAGCAACTTGGAGGAAGGAAGGTGGGAAGGACAGAAATGGTGGGAAGGCATGAGGCAGGACTGCAGCAGTTTAATGCCAAATAAATGTTAAGCTAAATTCAACTGTAGCCCATGCTCAGCGGCGAGTGCACTGCAGACAAAGACCACCTGTGGCTTTTAGCAGAGCCAGGAGCAAGGGATGGAAGGTGGAGACAGACAGGTTCGGCAGCACTTGTTCTTAACTAGGGGTGCTACCCTCACCCTTAAAGTGCATGAGGGTGTTTTTTGCTACTATAATGCCTGGGAGGCGAGTGCTAGAAGAATTTAGTAGGCAGGGACCCTGTAAAAGTCCTGCACCATGGAAAACTACCACATCCAATGCCAGCAGTTCCACGCTGAGAAACACCGCCCGAGAAGGACAGCTATTCTAAGATCAGAGCTGTAAATGGCTGGCCTGAGGGTCCCGCGAGGAGCCCCGGGTAGTGGTGGGCTTGCCATCCGACTGAGGCAAGCCACCCTATGTCAGGGCCACTCCTGCTCGGCAGGACACTGGACTTCACTGGCTCCAAGGTCCCGTCTGGGCCTGCCTGTCGATGAGCCCCTAATTCGATTATCAAGTGTGGCTGACACCTGATGTGCTAGCTGTGCCTCGATGGTCCTGCTGGGGTAGACTGCTGGAGCTGACTGCAAATACCTCTCCTGGTCAGCAGCAGGGAGCTGCATGGGGAGAGCAGACGGCATGACAGGCCCTGCTGCCCCAGGGTCCACCCGCAGAGTGCCCAGAAAGAGCATCCCTTGCTCACCAAGGGACTCGCGAGATCATCAACTGGGGGAGCTGCCAGTCCTGACCATGTGCTCCTCCTGCGGCTGGCCCAGGGTGGCCTGGCCAGTTCCTTCGTGGTTGGTGGCCTCTGGCAAGACCACTCCCACCTGTGACCTCTGGAGACCCAGGCCCTGAGCCGTTGGAGGTGGGCCCACCAGCCCTGTGACCTTCCTAAGGCCTTTCCCCGCCCCTTGGTTTCTCTAGGTTGGCCCAAGGCTGGGGGCTGGTTGCTCAGTGCCCGTCCCGCCACACGCACCGCTCACCTGTGCGACAGGGTGGGTTTCATGGAGCTCATGGAGTTGAGGGGGGGCTGCATGGGGAGTTTCCCGGGGGGGTCGCTCTGGCGGCTCTTCTGATGTCGGAGCAGCAGCAGCCGGCCAAGCTCCTCGCACCAGGAGGAGAGCAGGGCTGCAAGGGAAACACAGAATGGTCAGCGGGCACCACCCCTGGCCAAGCCCGACTCACCTGGCCCCCTGGCTCCCTCCCCTGCCCTGCCCTGGATGCTGGGTTTGCTCCTGGACGTGTGTGACACCAGGAAAGTCACCGAGCCTTCTCAGGAGGCCTTGGTGTCCTTGGCTGTAAAATGGGACTAACACACCCAAAGGAGGAGTAAAGAGTTGGTTGGAGGCAGCTGAAATGAGAGTCGGACGATGCCAGGACAGAGTGGAGGGGAAGCTGGAGGGGGCAGGGGCCTGGCATCAGGGTGAAGTGAGGACCTGCCTGCCACCCCCAGACTTCTCTGTGAAGCCCACCCCCTGGAATTCTGGACCATCAGTTCAGCATGGCTTCAACCCCTAGATGGGTTCATGTCATAAAATCACAAGGTTTAAACAAACACCACAGCCTTCTTGGAGCCTACTGTTGAATCCAGGGCAATCTGCAGGGCAATCCCCAAAGCTCCCAGCCCAGAAAACCTGCAGCTGGGAGTTGGGAAGGCAGGGCTCCATCACCACCTTGCTGTGTGACTCTTGCAGTTCACAGACCCTCTCTGGGCCTCAGGTGGCTCGCAGGTCAAGAGGGGTTGTAACCCTTGCCCTGCCTTACTCCCAGGGCTGTGTGAGGAGCACGGGAGGATTGCTGAGACGTACGGAAGCACAGAGGGGCGACCGCACCCCAGCCGCTGCCCACCCCAGCTGAAGGGGGTGCTGCAGCTCGACCAGCCCGGTGGGTGCAGAAGTGAGCCAGTTGCAGTGACAGGGGCGTTTTGAGCAGAACAGCTTAGCCATTTGGCCAGATGCAAAGCTCACTCTCTGCTCCCCAGGGTCTCCCACCTGGATGTTGTACACTGTCTCTGCCTCACACCATCTCCCTGTTCTACAGATAAGCAGATCGAGGCTAAAGCAGCCCAAATTCCTGGCTCACAGTCACCACAGCCCAAGAGCGGCAGATAAGGGTGGGCCTTGCCCCCCGCCCTGGTGGGGGACCCAGAGGCTGGGACCTGTAAGACAAAACACACTCAGGAGCCACAGCCTCCCAGCCCTCCAGCCTTTTCAGAATCACCCCCTTCACAGCTATCAGCCAGCACTAGGGGAGAGTCCCAGCCCCCCATCCATGCTGGGCAGTGGCTGGGCAGGCTGCCATCCTAATGGCCTTCTCCTGCATGGAGTTCCCAGGCAGGCTCTATGAGGAGGGGACAAGGTGGTGTCCTGGTGTCCTGGGGAGGTGGGGAGCCACTGGCAGTCAGGTTCTTTCAGCCTCTCACGGGGTGCACAGAGGCCAGGAGGCAGTTTTGAGGACCGGCCAGGAGGAGAACCCCAGCCCACCAAGCCCTGCTGCAAGCTGAATGGGGCATCCATATTCCCGGTGGTCAGCAGGCAGCCAAAGGGCAAGAGAAGGGCAGGGATTCTTGCAGGGGTGGTGGGAATTGCTTATGGGGTGCACAAAGGGGCACAACCAAGGGGGCAGGTGGGGCTGAAATCCAGCCTGTGCCCCAGTCCAGAGGCCGGTGGGTGCCGGAGGTCCTGGGCCAGGCCCCCTGGGCAGGGGTGCAGCACACGGGGGGGCATCTGGGCCTCCGAGGCCACACCTTGCCCCTCTCTGCAGGGTCGACCTCACTACCATCCACAAAGGGAGGCAGTTGCAGGAGAGGAGACGCTCCCCACCCTGGCATGCGTCTACCCCCAAACTGGCAAAATGCCTCTGCAGTGGGCGCCCGGCACACATCTGTCGCCGCTGGAGGTGGAGCAACCATTCCACAACAGCTGGAACAAACAGAAAATGCATTTCCAGATTGCTCTATTCTTCTCCCAGGCCCCTAGTTACCACTTCTCGCGCGGGGAGTCACTGGGCATCTGGAAGCTCATTTGCATGCCAAGCACGGGGATGCCGGATTGCACGGTGATGGAGGGACCGCTCACTGCCAGCACAAAGACAGCCGCAGATGGTGTCGCTCACCATCTCCCCCTCCCGGGCACCCTCCCCTCCGATCCCTGCCCAGGCCGCCTGCTGCCAGCCAGCCAGCCCGCTCTGCCTGGGGTCAGGGTCACCTCGGGGGGAATTCAATGTCACAGGGCCATCTCCTACTCGGTCATGGACAGCCCTCGCTTTCCAATTCCTGGTGGAGTGGTTGTTGTAAAAGGAATAAAGGAAGGCTTGTTGCAGTAAGGCCTGGCTGTGGGGGAGTCTGGGCTGCTATGCGTAAATGTGATCTGCACCCCCGGCAGCCGACACAAGGCAGGGATGCCAGGAAAGCGGCATTCCGACAATCAAGAGGAGGGGGCGTGAAGAGGCCTCACCCCTCTCCTCCCCGCCGGCTGGCAGAGGCAGGCTGGCAGCGCCCGGCCCAGCCCTACACACTGCAAACAGATGCCTGGCATGTTCTCATTATGGCGTCCACCAAGACAAGTCGTTCTGAGGCAAGTGCCGGTAAATGACGACACGTGGCATTCGCAGCCAGAGAGGGAGCCCGGGCACTGTCAGAGAGCCAGCCGGAAGGACAGATGCAGACGGGCAGACAGGACGACAGCATGGCCAGGGCTGGCGGGGGACCAGGTCTGGGCTGGATGCACATGGTGGAGCTCACTTGGGGCATGGTGCAGCCTGCCCACATCCCTGGGCCTGGGGCACTAAGAGTCTGGGACTTGGGGGTGCACCAGGCAAGGGGAGTCCCAGGATGGGGGTGCCAGGTATGGCGCATGGAACGAGCCCCAGCAATGGCAGGCCAGTTCAGGAGGCGACACTGGCCGAGTCCTACCAGCAGCCACTCCTGAGCGGGGCCCCCTCCACCGGCTCTGCCACAACCCCGCAGCTGGCAGGATGGGGAGCTCTCCTTTGGCCACAGAGCCAGCTCCACCTCGTCCTGTGAGCACCACTAGCTGGTGACAGGAGGGCTGGCTCCCAAACACCAGCCTTCCCACTTGTCAAATCAAAATAGCTACGCACTGTGTCCCTGTGCCCCTGATGAGGGTGAACCCCTTGGCAGTGCGCACTCACGTCTCTCCTGTGTACAGATACAGACTGTTGGGGATGGCCAAGCCCGCCCTCTCCCAGCCCCAACTGCAGCAGGAGCGCTGTGCACAAACCACCCTCAGGGTGTCAGCAAATGCCACCCAGACCTTCCAAAGCCTTTCTGAGTGGCAGTGAGAGGAACCTCAGCCCCATCGTGCACCCATATCCTACTCAGATCTCTCCTAATTTGTGGTGTCGGCTCAGGGGGTGGGATGGGGGGAGCTTCTGCTCACCAGACATCAGGAAGCAGAGAATGCCTAGGGAGCAGAGACTCAGCACCCAGCCGGGGTGGGGGTGGGGGGCTCCCGGGCAGAAGGGGGCTTGCTGGGCTGGTGGCAGACCAGAGGGGGCTGTCTCCCCCTGGGGCTGATAGGGCAATGGCAGCACCCTGCATTCCAGGTGGATGGGGGGTCCAGAGGCTCTGGCCTTCCTTGGGAAAGGAGGAAGGAGAAACACCCAACTGCAGGCTCATCTCTTTGGTGCTGGCTTGGTGGGTGGCCCCTGAAGAGCCCCCAACTCTCTCACTCAAGGCAGGGCCGCTGCTGACCTGGGCTGTGGGGTGGGGGAGGCACCCAGGAATCTGGGCTCTCAGGCCGGCATCCTGTTGTTCCCCTACCTGTGGTCCTCACCAGTGCAGTGTGGGGCAGAGCCAGGGACCATGAGCTCCCCCCAACCCCAGCTGAGGAAGCTGTGGGGGATGGCCTGTGACCTCAGTCACCAACTCTAGAGCCTCGACCCAGATTTCTGAACATGTGCCAGGCTCATGCACATACGCCAGCCCGTCTAAATGAGCCCCCAGGCCCTTCCCACAGTCCCCCTGGGTGACACCCAGGCTCCCCTGCTCCAATCCACTCTCACCTTGGCTACCAAGGTCTCTGATAACCCATTCAACATCCATTCAACAGATGGGTGCTGAGCACCTACTATGTACCAGAGTCCCATGGGGAAGGAAGACACAGGGCCCTGCTGTCAGCGGGCTGGGTTAGTGCCCCGGCTGAAACCCACCACTGGACCCTGCTGGAAAAGTCCAAACCACTTAAGACAACAGGCAAGGCCTGGCATAACCGTGAGGCCGCCTTGAGTGCCCCCTCTGCTGACCTCGCTGGGCAGCTAACCCTTGCAGACCCCAACTGTCTGTTCACTGCTTATGGCCATATGACCTACGGCCAATGACACACTGGGCCTCAGTTTCTTTATCCGCAAAGTGGGTGTACTAAGAGTGCTTGCCCCAGGGACTCTTGGGGTGTTTAAGTGAGATGAATGTCCGGGCAGTGCTTATGGCAGTGTCAGGCATGTAGAGGGGCACAGTCCATGTCAGTGTGGTTAGGCATCTGAGGGGCCAGTGGTGCATCTGCAGACACTCTGCTCACTGCAGGTGGTAGAGCACCTCATAAATGGGAGACTGTCGCCTTATTCCTGAGCCTCGGTCACCCACCAGGCTCCTGGCCCAGCTCTCTAGCTGCCAGCCCCACAAACCACTACCTATTTCCATCTCTCTGCCCAGACAAGGCTTCCTTACTTCTTTTCTCCTAGCACTCAGACTTCTTCCAGGCTCACTTCATATGGGGCTTCCTCTAGGCAGCCTTCCCATCCCCTCCTAGGAAGTGTCAGTCCAGCCCCCCAGGAGCTCCCAGGCCGACCCCACACGGAGGGGATGAGGGGATGGAGCCCCACAGGCAGGGTCTGATTCCTGCATTGCCACGTTCCAGCTGTGAGATTTCCTAGAAGTCTCTTCAGTGTCCCTATCTGCAAAACAGGCACAGGAGGGCCTGCTTCACAGAGTGGACATGAGGGTAAATCAGGGCTCATCCACCAACCACTGGGGTTCACAGGAGAGGCCAGAAAGGGAGCAAGAGGTGTGGGTGGAGGACCGAGGGACCCTGAACCCCGCAGCAGCCCAGGAGAGAAGTGCCTTCACCTGTCTGTGCCACAGGGAGGGCGGCGGTGAGGCCAACTCCTGTGCCCGCGGTGCCTGGCAGAGCGGATGCCCCAGAAGGGCTGGCCAAGTGCATTCGTGCCGGGTGCCCGCGGATGCTGCCAGGTGAGAAAACGATCAGGGACTGGCTGAGGCATCAGGTAGGGAGGGCGCAGCCTGCAGTCCCCAGATAATCCCCGTCACGGACAGGAACGGAGGAGGCTGCCTTTGTTAGCAGACAGTACTCTGGGGTGGGAGCGCAGACCGGAGGCAGAGGCTGGGATCTGGGAACTGGGAGCACTGAAGAGACCAGACAAGCTCGCGGGGCGCAGGCAAAAGGCTGGAGAGGCTGAACTCAGGCGTGGGAAGGAGGCAGCCACTGTGGCCAGAGGGAAATAGGGAGGGGGCTGTTTCAGGCAGAGGGAGGCCTGAGATGCCTATTCCCAGTGCCATCTGGGACTCAGGAAGGATTTGGAGGCTGGGAGGGAAGAAAGGCAGTCTGGAGAGGAGGGTCTGAAGGCCTGGGGGTAAGGACCCAGCAGCAGAATTATCAAAGGCGCCTGCAGCCCAGAGAAGCAACATGCAAAGTGAAACAAAGGCATATTAAATATCAAAGAACATCTTAGCACTAAAAGGCTGCTGGAGAACAGAGGACCTGTGTGATGTGTGTGACTGTGTGTGTGCGTGGAGGGGCACGCTGTGCACACTCGGTTGCTGTGGGGTCAGGCAGGACTCTCAGGTGCCCGGGAAGAGGCCTGGCAGGGGAAGGAGGAAGCTTCTGGAAGCAGAGGCCTCTCACCCTCACACCATGCCCTGGGGGTGAAGAGAGAAGAGCCGGGCATAGCCAAGCAGAAAGAGCGCCTGGAGGGTGCAAGTCCAGTTCACTACTCACATAAAGACACTAATCATATATTTCCAAACGCTTCCTCGCTCATTATTAGCATAATAAACCCACCGAAGACGCTCTGAAGTGGCCATGGAAGTGTGAATGGTCCCACTGCCTGGTGAGGAACTCTGGGCGCTGGCAACGAAGGGCTTTGCCAGGTGAGTCAGGGCACGAGAACCAGACGCCCATGCCATGGGCACCCCCTGCCTGGGGCCTCATTCTGACTTCTGCTCCCATACCCACTTGAGTGTCCCAGGGGCACTTGGAACCACCCCACCCCCGCCCCAGGAAGCTGCATAGACACACAGACACACACAAAGACACACACACACACTGGCCTACTGGCCCGATGATTTCACTGTCTGTCCCCCTGGCTCCTTCCCTACTCCAATCACCTTACTGCAGCCCTTGTTGGCTCCCCCACCCCGGAATTAAAGAGTTTCCTATCATTTATCTCAGTCTCCAAAGGTGCCTCCTGCCAGCTCACGCTCACAAAGAGGCAGGAGTTTTTCTGCAGCTGCAATTCCAATCACCAATTTTCCTCATTTCAGATCTGTGTGCCCAGAGGCTGCACAGGGCCTGGTGGATGTCAGGTGCTGAAAGATAGGAGGCTGCATGGGGAATGTGGGGGCGTCCCAGAGAGAGTGTGAGCTGGGGGCCCTGGAGGGAATCCAATCCATTTCTGCAACCACGGCAGCCAGCACAGCATTTTGCTCCTCTGCAGCCAATACGTGACTAACAGACGGCTAGAAATAACTCAGCAAGCAGACAGGCCTGGGAGACAGAGACAAGAGGCACATGGTGCCTTGGCCCTGATGATGGGTGGCTCTGGCGCCCTGCTGTTCGTAGACCTGTGAGCAGATACCCTGCCCTGGCAGCAGGCCCCGATGGAATCTGATCATGGGGGTGCCCAGAGCTCCAGCGGCCAACAGTTAAACTTCCAACAGCGTCACGCTGACACCCGTTTCAGGCCAGGACTGGCATCAGTGGGCCACGCTGGTAACGGGGAACACCAGGTAAGCATTTATAGAAACGGCAACAGTTAGCATGACTTGAGAGGCGCCAACCAAGGGCCTGCTCGGGGTTTGTGTCCATGCTAACGTCCTGGTGTCTGTCCCACAGGGGAAGACTGAGGCCCCCCACAGCATCTCCCCAGGGGTCCCTGGAGGCCTGCTGCTCCTCCTCCTTCCCCTGGGCTCAGGCCACACCTGCCTCTACTCCCCTTTCTCTTCCTAAACGCAGGGTCCTGGGGCCACCGTCCAGGAAGCCTGGGGGTCAGGGGAAGTGGAAGGTCCTTGCCTGTGGCTAGGGACCATGTGCTCCAGATCCCAGACCCATGCAGAGACAAGAAGGGGCATTGGGGGCCCAGAAGGGGACCAGGAGGGAAGGTGGAGGACACGCCCGGCTAGTCTCTTCACCTCATCTGTAAAATGGGGGAGATAATGAAAGGCACCACTCCTGCTCACAGGCCTGTCGGGGTGCCCCAAGGTAAAGGAAGGGCCAGAGCTTTGTAACTGCATGCGAGAGACAGTGAATCTTGTGCTCGAAGGGTCCCAACTGCAAACTCAGAAGCAGTGAAAGGCTGCAGCTCCCACCTTCAGAAGGCAGAGAGGTCAAGAAGCCCACAGGCAGGCCACCTGGGTTCAAGCTCCAGCTCCACCACTGGGCAGCTGTGTGACCTTGGGTAAGTTACTTGAGCTCTCTCTGTGCTTTGGTCTTCCCTTCTATAAAACAGGGGTGATACATACTCCTACGTCACATGCTGACCTGAGGATCAGGTGAGTGAACACACTTCAAGAGCAAGTAGAAAACATGAGGCAAGGGTAAACCGTCAGTGGTTTTGTTGTTATTGAGCACAGGTTCCCTGGGATCAGGAGGCTTCCCTGGCCCCTCTCACCCCATGTCTCCCCACCTACATGCTATTGCTCAAATGAAATACAATTTCTTTCACCCACCTCCAGATCACAAAAAACACTCATATTCCCTGGGCCCAGGCTTGCACCCCCTGCCCCCCACACACACTGGGTGCTCCCCACGGCATGCAGTGCCATTCCCTGACACCAACAGCCCGCACCTGAGTTTCCCCTGCCCCTGCCACATGCTCCATGTCAGGTGGACACCAGGCCCCATGGAGCTCAACCCGGATTTGGTGCCCTTGGGCCCAGCAGTGCCCAGCGGTCAGGGTGCCTGCCCGGGCAGACCCTTTCCTCCTCAGGCGCGGCCAGGGTACAGGGGCCAGAGCTGGGGTGCAGGGCTGGGGCTGACCCAGACTGTGCAGACGCTCTCCTCACACGAGGCCAGCCGGCAAAGGGCCTTTCCTTTGCCTTCAAACAAGGGGCTGGTCACTGGCCTAGGGCAGAAGATGGCCCCTAGGACCCTGATTGGTGTCCACCCATGACTCCTGCCCTCACTCCTTTCCTCCCAGCAGGGATGACCCCTGAGAAACAGAACCACCCAGGGCCCCCTGAGCCGGCTTTCCTGCCTGCCCTTCTTAGCAGGCCCACTGCTGCTTGGGTGCCCCCCGGAATGGAAAAGGAGCCCCAGCCCTGCCGGTCCTCTCGCGTCATCTCCTCCCAGGAGAAAACAGAAGAGGAAGCCCACGAGACAGGTGGTGGCTCCAGCATGGCCCTTTAACTGGGGACAGAAGCCAGGGCCCTGGTCAGCCTATGACAGCTGGTGCAGCCCAGATGGGACCTCACATGTGGATGGATGGGCCACCTCCACTCTCCCAGCCACCTGGCCCTCTACTTGATACACACCTCACAAAGCACCAGGAGGCGGCCAGCCAGGGTCGAGAGCACCCCTATTTGTGGAGGGGGAAATGGAGGCCGAAAGGGGGGCAGTTCAACCCTCATCAGCCCTGGGGCTCAAAACCAGGCCCTGCTGTGGGTCTGCGATGGCTTTCCTTTTCCCCCCAAGTCCAGGACACCCCCAGATGGCTGCTCTGTGCCTCACCCACCACCTACAGCTGCAACCCGCCCGCCACCCGGGCAGGAGGGCTAGACCCTATATCCCCAGCTGCTGGGGCCGCTGAGGGCTTAGGACATCTCCCTGATCTCGGTGTTGTAGGTGGAACTTTGGGGACCCTGACAGCTGACCCCTAGAACGTAATAAAACCAGAGAGGTTTTCCTTAAGGGAAAAAAAAAATCTCACACCCTGCAAAACAGCTACCTCACTCCACAACTATAGAAGCATGCTATTCTGAGTCTCAACTTCTTCTGGCTTTCTAGATCATTCCCACAGTCTACTCCTTGCTCTGGATGGATAAGAAATTCAAAACAAGGAGGAATCCTCTGCTGACCCTTTGGCTGTGGGTGACCTCTCCTCCACCTCCGCTTGTCCCCACTGTCCCCCTGAGGCCACCCCACCCAGCCCTACCTGCCTTTTCCGGGCTCGGCAGGCCTTGTGGTCCAGCCTGGTGGAGAGAGGGCCTCTGGGCCTTCCCCTCCCTCCGTAACACAGCTATGTGCTCCCAGACCTCTCCCCAAGGGCAGCCCGGGCTGGCAGGGCAGGGAGTCTTCTAGGCGTGTGAACTCGCCCTGGGAACTGAACTCTGGGGAATCTCCGCCTATTTCCCAAACTGGTTTGGCCGCCCCTCCCCCCAGTGCATGCTGGGCTGGCTGCACAGGCTCAGGAGGAGACACTGAATGGGTTCAGCCTCTCCCTGGGCTTTAGGAAAACCCCAGTCTAGAAAATTCTCTGCCCACCTCAAACTGACCTCTGGGCCACCCTGGTTAACTCTACCCTCAGGTTCAGCTGAACTTGACACAAGCTGGGAACATTTTCATCGGAATAGCCCCTTTCTTCTTGGAGGTACCCAATAAACACTTCTGCCAAGTGTCACCTCTTTTCCACCGGCCTCAGGACAGGGTGAGCCTGGGCAGGGAGAACTGGGCCAGAGTGATGCTGTCTGCCGGCCAGGCCTGTAGGGAGCTGCCCATCGTGATGGCCAGGCAGCCCCGGTCCCCTGGCGGTGGGGCAATCTCAGCCCCATCTGAGGACAAGCGCAGGGAACCTAAATGACCACACCCAAGGGCACTCCTGAGCTTCAGTGGGGCTGGGCCAAGTCACCTTTCCCGTCTTACTCCCTGTTGGCAACAGGGCGAGGGCTGAGGGAAGTTCTAGACGGCCATTCGAAAACTACAGCATTAACGGCAAAGTAGGTGTGCTGGGTGGTCAAGGTCCCCACTCTCAGCCCCCCAGCAATGGGTCTGAGCCTCCTGCTTCCCAGGCTGGGGGTTGCCACAACAGATGGGGGCCAGGAAAATCTGGGCTGAGTTGCAGGCTGCGGAAGACATGGGTTCCAACAGGACATGTCCCTTCGCTATCCAAGGATGTCCCAGAGTGCCATGGGGGGAGGGGGAGCAAGAGTCGGAGTCTCCCCCAGCACCATCTCACCGGACATAGCACCTGAGCAGCACAGAGGAGCCCAGAGCCCAGGGCAGGGTGAGGGGATAGGGCCACCCACCTGAGGGAGGCTCAGGGGTGGCACTCCCAGTGTGTCAGAAAGGAGGCAGGGCACCTCCTGGGGTACCCTCCTTTCTTGCCACACCCAAGAATGGGGAGCCTGCAAGGCCTCATTTTGGAAGAAGCTGCCCTGAGAGCCCATTCTCTATTCAACATGCTCAGTTTCTTCTCCCCAGGGCTATATAACACTGTCCCCCAAGCTCGGGGGGCTGGAAGGGTGAGGAGGGTGTACGGGAACAAATTTCTTCCCTGGGTAATTTACTTTCCCTAGGGTTCCCGGCTTGTCCTCTTCCTCCAAGCACACAGAACGAGTAGTCGGAGGGAGGGGGGCCCCACCTCAGGGCAATCAGACCCCGAAAGTGCTGAGTGTGAGGCCAAGGCCACGTGCTCCCTCGATTCACGCCAGGCCCAGGTCCAATCTCATGTCTGATCCCAGGCCCTGGGCTCTTCCCATGGGCAGCCAGGAGCCAGCCACAAAGCCCAGGATCCCCCAAACGGCAGTTTTATTCCACTCAGCCTGGGCCCATGAAGTCATACTAGAGACCATACCAGGATCCTGGTCTCAAAACTAAGCACTGGTGGTGGGGTGGGGTGCCAGACCCAGGGACACCCCTTTTTTTAAGGGAACTCCCTGGAAAGCCTTCCAGACTCACGGAGGGACAGAAGGGGATGTGTGCCATGCTGATAAGAAGCAGGAGAGAGATTTAGGGCAGGCAGTACTTGGCTAGGGGATATGTGGCGGTGATTACTGAGTCTGACCTTAGGAAAAACCTGCTGCCCAGTCTCCCACCTACCTCCAACCACTGGGCCCCTCCCCATCCCTCTCTCTACCTAGCACCCCCCTTCCCTCCCCACCCCCGGCTGACTGACTGGGTTAGCCTCCAAGAGTCTGAGGTTCCTGGTGCAAGAAGCACAGATGTGATTCCTACCTCCTGCCTCTGGGGAGGTCTACACTGCGTGTGAGCTACAGGCAGAGGAGTAGGAAGTGGGTGCAGAGCTCTGGCTCCAGCTGAAGTCACTCTGGAAATCACTCAGGTATTTAAAGCTTGGGAGCTCCCTCAATAGATCCACCAGGAGCCTGGCAGACCCCTGCCATCCCTCGGGCCGGCATTTGGGGGCAGGGTGAGACACCCCTTCCTGACCCCGCATCATGGGAGATGCTGATCTCCAAACGGGCTCTATCTGAAACCCGCAAGAGCTGCTCAGCGTCTGCATGTGTTGTGTTCCTACATTTTGACTTCTTAGCTAGTCGTTCCTGTCCTTTTCCAAGAAACCACGAGTGTGGATATTTGATGGAGCCCCAGAAACCACCCTTGCCCAGCTGTTGCTACCTCTCCAGGACCCCAACAGGAGCTGGGCAAGGAGGGGTCCCTCTGTTTATCCTCAGCAGGGGTCCAGCTGCCTGAAACACCAGGCTGACCTCCACTGGGCCCTCAGTATGTTTCAGAGAGTATCTGTTATTCCTTTGGCAGGCAGTATACTTGGTTTTAGTCACACAGAGGTAGACAACCTGGCTTAAGAGACTCTAAATTTAAAGAATTCTTGGGGGGAGCAGAAATGGAGGTTTTTTTTTCTTTGCAGAAGGATGTTTTCCCTGCTGAAATGATTCCCTATGAGGTTTCTTTAAATACTCAGCTGCCTGGTTGCAATGGAAAGAAGTCAATTTACATCTGGTGCTTCCTGGCTGCACCTGGGACCCGGGTGGACCACCCCTGGGTGACACCTGGATGGTGAGGTCCCCCAGGGCGGCGCCAAGCCACCTGGTTTAGAACCGCCAGGAGGGCTTGTTAAAACAGTTTCTGATCCTGTGGGTCTGGGCGGGGCCAAAAAATCTGCATCTCTAATCAGCTCACAGGTGCTGCTGCTGATCCAGGGAACCCCACTTTGAGGGGCACTGCTCTAGACTGAGCGGTGAGCACACTGCCTGATTGGATGCACGAGCGGGGTGCGGGGAGCAAACCCTTCCCCCCTTATGGGTTTAGAAGGCCTGTCGGTTAAAGTGCCCCTAATCGAGCCCCGGAGCGGATGTGTATCTCCCCTGGGCTTTGCATCCGAGGCCCTGGGACTCTCTCCCTGCGGGACCGCGGGACCTGAGAACGGGGAAGGGAATCAGAAGTGGGTGGCGCCCTGGTTTCATCTACTATGTATGAACTGCACGACCCTGGGCGTGGCCATGGCAGGGGTGCATCTCTCACAGTTGTTACCAAGCCATAATGAGCCAACGCTGACCTTGGCCGACGCGGATGAGAACTCGATTCAGGCAGGAATCCCCTGTACTGAGATGCTGCGTGTTCGGACTCCGAGGTAACCCCTGTAGTCTCCCCCTCTTTAAAACCCTGCACGCTGTGTGCTCTGTGCAGCCCTGAGCCGGCTACCCAGGCTCTCTGCCAGTGCCACTGCCCTGCCCTCCTCACAGCCTCGGCAGCCGCTCAGGACGGTGGGGGGCAGACAGCAGCCCCTGGCCCGCTGCGGATGGAGCCGGGCTCCCTGCCTGTTCCCAGCAGCTGGGGGAGTGCGCCGTCATTTGTTTAGGCCTCTGCAGCATTTAATCACCACGCAGCACTCCCTCCCGCCACCCTCCTCCAGCGCCTGCTTGCTCCCTGCAGGAAACGGCTCTCTGCCTTCTGCCTCATGGAGGCTGTGAAAAATGAACACAGCACTCAGAGAGAGGGGAGCACAGGAAAGGGAGAAGATGCTGGGGCAGGCTGGCAGGCTGGCCAGCTGGCCCCAGGGCGGCTGGGGCTCAGGGGTCCTGAAGGGCTGGTGGGTCAGACAACTGACCACCCGGCAGGGCCAGAGGGTCTTCACTGCAGTCAGTCAGCAAATGTAGTTTCTCCAGGAGAATCTGAGGCGGGGGGACACATTCTCTCTACCCTGAAAAGAGCCAGGACAGGCAGGGACATGCAACTGCAGGCCAGACAGAAATGTGACACATTCCTTTATTCTGCTCATTTTCCTGTGAAGCAGAGACCACGAACTCCATTTTCCAGCCGGAAACTAAACCTCAGAGAGGTTGGGGATCTGCTCAAGGATGCACAGCTAAAATGACTGGCAGAGTGGGATCTACTTTTTTTTAAAAAAATACATAAAATTACTTTTTATTTACATAAGGCATGACTCCATTCTCCTTGTAAAGTGTATACTTCACATGGCTTCCACACCCCTCGTTTTCCCATTACATCTGATGATTCCATCCATTGTTCCATTTCATCTCCCTTCCTGTTTAACTTATATTCTTCTAAAGAGGTAATGTATGATAAAAATATGTACCTACAACTGTCTAATAAAAAACATATAGAAAAACGAAAAAGTATGTGTTGAAAAATAGTTGCCCCCAATCCCACCCTTGTCCCCCAGCTCCTCTCATCAGGGAGAACCATCCTTAGTGGTTTTGGTTTTTCCACCCAGGGCCAGTCTATCATTCACATGTATGGGGTCTTGGTGCTGGCTGTTCCCTCTGCGTGGAAGGTTCTTGCCCTGGATACACAGGAGGTTCCCTCCTCTCGCCCCTTGTCCTTCCTCAGCCAGACTTCCCTGACCAGCCCAGGTTACAAATTGCCACACACACCCCCAACACACACACACACACACACATACACACACTCCCTCTGTGCTCCTCTGTCTCATTCTCCATAGCACATAAAACCTTCTACCACTGCCCCTTGCCTGGGATTTCCATGTGCTGCCTTGGCTGCTACACCCCCAGGGCCGAGAACCTTGCAGGCACACAGGAGATGGACAACATCAATGGGAGGCAAGCACCCATGCCAGGCTCCAGCCCATCTTTGACGGGCATCCACTTCTGGAGATCAGGACTGTCTCTCTTCCGTCTCCGAGCTCTCCCAGGCACCCAGTCTGGGGCTCTCAGCAGATGCTCAATGACCAGACTGGAACCTGACCCCTACCTCACGCCATGAGTGACAAAATAAAGGGGGTGGGGTGGGGTGGGAGGGACAAAACCATACACTCCCTAGAAGACCATATAGAGAAACAGCTTCATGACCTTGGGTTTGGGAAATTTTCTCAAGGAGAACACGATAAACACTAACCATATTGAAAAGACAGACTATTTTTACGTTAAAACGAAGAACTCCTGGTATACCCAAGCATCCTATTCAGAGAATGAAAAAGCTAGCCCCAAGGTGGAAGGAGACAGAAGCTCAAAGAGTTCTGGGGAGCAGGCCCCCCGCTCCAGGCTGGCTGCGGTGACCCAGGAAGGCTTCCTGGAAGAGGCAATTCCATCTCACTGCCCCTGGCTCTGGCTGCCTCCTCCACAAAAACCCAGAGGCTTACAACAGACAGGAGAGCTCCAGCCTCCACTTCTGTGCCCCATGCAGAGATAACCAAGCAAGAAAAAATAAATTAAAGAGCCGGGGAGGCTGGTGGGGCCTTGGAAAGTTTGGCTTGACACGGAGACAGCACTTAACGAAGCTCACGTCATCCATCACTCAGGCCCAGTCACTTAGATACTGGTCATTTGATTAAACTAATCTGGGTGGCTGGGGCGAGGCATGGCTGGGTGCTTCCTAGACTCGCCTACAAATTAGACCGTCACACACAATCCGATTACCTTGACTGCCACATTTATCTCCGGAGAGGGTCCATCCATCACTCCCTGGCAGCTGGCTGCGTGCCTCTCGGCATGGGTTGGGTCCCTGCCATAAGCAGTGCCCATCAGGAGAGGAGTTCAGTGTACCCCAAAGTTTGAGCAGGTGGGGTTCGTGCAGTCATCGGCTCCATCTCTCACTCAGCAAGCTCGCCCAAGTGCCCACCTTGAGCAGGACTTGCTTGGGCCGGGCACAGAGAAAACAGTCCTTGCCCACCACTCAGGAGCCCACAGAGGGCTCATGGAAAGGGAGGGTATCTGAGCTGGGCACTATGCAGACTTGCAGCCGAGGGGCCGGGGTTTGCATCCCAGCTGGGCCTCATCCAACACTGCGAGCCCATGCACGACTCATCACAGACCCAATCCTCAACTTCACCCGTGCAAAATGGGTGGGGACAAGAGTACAGGGCAGCCCTGTCCAACAGAACTTTCTGCAATGATGGAAATGTTCTAGGTTTGTGCTGCCTCAAATAGGAGCCATCGGACACGTGTGGCTATTGAGCACCTGAAATGTGGTTAGGGCCACCCAGGAACTGATTTTTAAACTTTATTTAACTTTAATTTATTTGAATCTGAATGTCTGTTGGTGATGGACAGCAGGACTGTCTTAGTGGGGTTGGGAAAATCAAACAAGGAATCTGTGAAGTGCCCAGTGCAAAGCTTTGCAAACATGACAAATGCTTGACAGGCCAGGCCCCTCCTTTCTTGAAGGAAGGGTTGGCTTCTGAGGCCAAGGATTAGAGACAGCAGCTGTTATCTGAAGGGTCCTGAAGTCATGATATGGTCACCCTCTCAAGCTCACAGAGTGACCAGTGAGGTAGGGAGATTTCCCATTTTAAAGAAACAGAAACTGAGGTGAACATGGCATAAGCGATCAAGTGGCAGAGACAGAACTTGAGGCCGAGTCTTTGGGGCTCTGAACCCCATCTTTCCACTGGACACCCTGGCTGCCTGGGAGTTGGAGGGGGCAGGGAGCGCCTCTGCCCTGCTCTTGACCAGCAGCCTCCTCCCTGACCACCTGGCAGTCTCCGGAAGCCCAGTGGGCCTGACCACAGGGCCACAGCCACGTAATCAGCATCTCCTCTGGAAGCCAGGGCCGAGGAGGTGGGCACTAGGCACAGGGCACTGGACCTCTCTGCCTGGCTGGGAGCCCCAGAGTCAATTCCGAGCCACCTGGCCTGCCCCAACCCCTCAGGCCGAGCCCAGGGCAGCACAGAGAGCTGGAGCAGCCAACAGAATTTGGGGCTCTAAAAGACCAACTCCAGACGTGGCCCTGACCTAAGGCCTTTACAGAGTGACCAGGGCGGCCAGACAGGAGCCTCAGGGACCTCAGTCTCCCTTCCTGCTTTATGGGACGCCATTTATCACAGGCTCCAAAGCCTGGCAGACAGACGTGGGTCCAGACCTGCCTGTCACCAGGAACCTGAGGGCTTGGTGTGAGTCAGGCCCCCACGCTTGTCGTCAGTCCCTTTCTCCAGGACGCAGGGTCACAACCGTGCCAGGGCTCACAGGTACTGGTTAACATTATCAGAACAGTCTGAGGTCTCAGGGTGTCGCAGGCTGCCTCTTGGGGGTCTGGAAGGCTGGGAAGGACAAAAGCTGGGAGAGGCTGGAGTCCCCCCACCTCGCCGATTGGCCGTGCAACTTGGCACAAGCCCCTCTGGGTCTCTGTTCTTTATCAAAAAGGAGAATAATATCACAAGCCTGCACAAACCCTTTTGTGATGATCAGATGGGGCATAGAGAGTCCTAAGGGTGCCTGTGGGTAACCTCAGAGCAACATGATCCTGAGATCAGTCACCTCCCCATGTCTGGGCCTCCCACAGAAATGCCTGCGCTGTGTCCAGGCATCAGGCACGCAGAGGCGTCCTGACAGCAGAGAACTTCTAAGAAAACCAGAAGGCTGGGAAAGGAGGAGGCCCCGGTCGGCTCATGAGTGCCTTTTGGAGGGGGTGACCTGGCCCACCTGGCCGGGCCTCGTGGGCTCCAGCTGGCCCAGGCGGCTGGGGAGGACGCAGGACACTCTGCATTTGTAGGAGGCATTGGCTGCTCTGGATGGAATGCAGCATGTTGCGGGCCGAGAGACCACCCCTGGGTGGGAGGTGGGAATGGAGGCTGTGGGGTGGATGTCAGGCCAGGAGAGGAGCCTGGAGGAACACTTGCCACCGGCCCCCTGAGTCCATCCCACTCCATCAACCTCATGTAGTCACTTACACATTAGTATAAATGAATTTACAACAAACTGTGCCAAGAGGGACAAGGGGCAGATAACTGAAGGAAACAGAATGGGCCGGAAAACGCGACAGGCCATTCTCCCCAGCAAGCTGCCCCCCTCAAAGGCAAGGAAGGCACCCTGGGGGCTCCCCAATGGGCACCCCCAGCTGCCAGGACCACCAGCACTCTCCCCTCCCCCTCCCCCAAATGCCAACACTCCTTTGTTGCCACTTAAACCAATTTGGGGGTAATTCTGCAGGCAATTGTCTTCCGATTTACAATGTGGGCTCTGTGATTGCATCGAGGCTGATGGTTCAGGCTGTAATTGTATGATAATCACTTCTGTTTATGATCGATGCGGAAATCACCATTGTTTTCCAGAAGGCTTGTTAAATCAAAAAAGTGCAGGGGTGGGGAGGGAGGGTTTATTTCTGTGAGTTGGAGACCCGGGAAAATGAAATTAAGCCAACAACCCAACATGGGGGAGGCGGCTCTGCTGGCAAAGACACAGGCAACTCAGGGTGGAGAGACAGAGCCAGGCGGGAACCCAGCAACGCAGAGAAACCAGAGGGGGGAGATGCACGGGGGCGGGCAGGGGGGCCCAGAGAGCGGCGGGGCTCGGAACAGAGATGCCCAGAGATAGCCCGACCTGGATACGCGCTAGGGATGCCCAGACAAGCAGCGGTCCTCTAACACTCAGAGAAGCCAAGGTAGAGATGCTCTGGGAACCCTTTGATGCACCCCTACACTTCACAGACCTGCCTGCAGCTTCTCCTGCAGAGAGGTGGGGACAACCCAGGTGCAAGGTAGCAGGCTGAGAACTACCTGCTCCTCAGGCCAGGGCCCCCTACCTTCCCCATCTGAGACTGCCTGCCTTCTCCTTGCCCACCTGCCACCTGGAATGCCTCTCCGAAACCGGGAAGCAGATGGCACCTGGGGTGGGGGAGGGGAGCTCAGGTGGCAGCAGCAGGGCAGGGTTGTGAGCTGAGCGGCTGCTGTGGGAACAAGGGAGCTGCCCACCTGGCGGATGGAAACCCAAACCTCCTGGAGGCTGCAGGGAGCACGCCTGGGCTGAGTGGGGGGTGACGGCTCCCAGGGCTGCTACAGGCGGGCACTCCGTGGCACGAGAGGCCTAAGCCAGCTCCGGCTGCAGGTGGGTGGCTGGCTCCCCACCGGGTGAGGGCAGGTACCAGCTGTTGTGAGTAGCTCAGAGAGACCTCCAGGTTGCAGGCTGGGCGTTGGTGCCCAGCAGATGTCTTTTCAAATACATGCCCATCTTCCCGAGCAAGAGAGGATGGGGAGCATGGGGCAAACTGCTGAAAATCAGGACTGTGGGGAAAAACAGCACGTGGCTACTTCTGAAGCCATCAGCCCTGGTGCCCCTCGCCTTGCCTCCTCCCCAACTTCACCTGTCTGAATTATCCTCTGTAGTTCACAGTTCTGTCCTAACTCTCCAGGGATGCCAGCACCTCCCTCCTGTTCCCCCCTCTTCTGGGTCCCTTGGCGTGAAATATCCCCACCACAGGGCTGGGTCACCACACTGGGCTCGAGGCATGGTCCTGGCACTAATTAGCTTGGTGATCTTAAATGGGGACAAGCAGTCTGCACCTGGCCATAGGTAAAATTCCCAGTGCTTCGAGTGAGGACAGAGTCCAGCAGCCTTCTCACCCCGTCCCTCGAGCTCAGAGAGCCTGCCTCTGCTTTTGTGCCCGGCACTGTCATCCCAGGGCCCTGGGGGTGGTGGGGTGGTGGGCCAGGACACCAGTCCACTCCTTGAATTGAGGAATTTTCCCTTGGCTAGTCCACCTTCTTCTCCATCTGGAGCTCAGGCCTTGAACTTGCCCTGGGGCCTGGCACACAAACAGGCCACCCCGGGCCATGCTGGGCCCTGAACTGGGGTGCCCCCAGCTGCCTAATTAGGGGCTCAGCAGGGCATGCCATGCAGGCACTAGAAAACCTTAGAAATGGAACAATCATTCCTAATTGAACTTCCAGGATTTGGCTTAAGAAAACAGACTACTACTCCCCCAGGGACTTTGTTTCTGAAATATATACAAACAAGCAATAGTTATTCTACATTAAAAACAAAGTCAATGAGAAATGAGAATCTAAGTTACAATTGAGTTGTCTAAACAGAGAGAGGAAACCCAACCTGTGCGAGGACATGCGTGTGCTTCTGAGTATGAGTGTGTACACGGGCAGGTACACGGGTCCCGGCTGGGCATCCACACCGGGCACATGGGACTCTGAGCGGGTGGTTACTTTTGGGGGTCACTTTCCTCTGCCCAGGAGCCCCTGACCGAGCCCCAGGCAGGGTCTCCCAGTGGGTACTGAAGACCAGACTCGATGTTTCTAAGTTCTAGAAACATCAGCTATTTTTATTCCCTAAAAACTCGTAAGCTCAGTGTCCTTCCCAAGCCACCCAGCTGCTCTACCTGTGCTGGGCTCTTGGCCTCAGGTGAGGGGACAGGCCAGGGAGGAACCAGTCACTGGTGACAGGCACCACTTTCTGACACAGACACGCTCCCAACACATCCGACAATCACTCATCTCGAAAGTCCCTCCCACGTCCACACGCACGTTCAATCGCATATGCACATCATGGGTATACACGGATGGCAAACCCAGGTGACCTCAGCAAACGGTACGTCTTACACTTCTACTCACCAACACACAGCCCCCGCCAGCACGGCTGTCTTCCAGCTGCGACATCTTAATTCTGGGACGTGACGCTCCCAGAGGGCAGGGCTGGTGTCTTTTTTCACATTCCCTACCGTGCCTGGCCAGCTCTTCATTTGTTCACTCGCTAATTCAAAAGCATATTAGTAGGCATCTTTTCCTGATTTGGATGCCGAACATACAAACTTGAACAAGCTAGGGCCATGAACTTGGAGCCATGCAATATTCCTGCACGGGCACAGGGCTGTTACCGAGTGCTGTAAGCACAATATAGTGTAGCCGCAGGGACACAGGTGTGTCCAGCAGTTAGAGCGCACGTACGCAGGGCAGGCGTCTGATGCCCTCGCAGGATGCCTACACACCCTATAGCAAGAGAGCAAGTTACATGACAGCTCCTATGGCTATGGCAGGACTTTCAGGTTAGGGTGCCCCATTTTAGAGAAGAAGCAAATCTCAAACTCAAGATCACCTGGTTGAGGTGGCAGCAAAGCTTCAGCGAACAGGTACCTGAGACCCAGGGCAGCATCCAGGGAACCTGGCTCCATGTCGGGGAGAGCCTCTAGGGCACCATGGGGGGGGTAGGAAGGTGCCCGAGGTGCCTGCTGCCCACTGGCACCTTTGGCTTCATGAGAGTGGGGGTGTGGGAGGGTGGGCAGACCTGCCCCCATCTCAAGGGTCAGAATGGACTGGAAAGAACAAGCCAGAGCCTGTGCTCACAGGGGAGCAAATGCTGAGTCTGTGCCCCTTTTCCCACCTGGATGCTGACCTCTGGGTTCCAGAGAAGCCCTGGGCCCACAAGGCAGGGGTGGGAGGGGCATCTCTGCTTTGGGTGCCCTTGCCTTGAGCCTCAGGGGTGGTAGTCTCGTCCTCCCTCCAGGGAGTCCCGGGGACCGCCAGGAGCTTTTGGTGCCTGTTGCTGGCAAATGAAAAGCAGCAAACCTTAGGGTGACACAACCTGCCCCTAATGCCCTATAGAGAAGCCCCAAGCCTTTCCTCAGCAAATACTGAGTGGGCCCTGAGACCCCAGGAGGGAGGGAGGTGGCATGTTGTTTGTACCACAAGTCCTCAGGCTGTGTGGGAGGTGGGCACAGGGCTGGTGCCAGGAGTAAGGTCCTGCACACAGATGCACGGGTGGGCTTGGGCGGGGAGGGACCGGTGGCAAGAGGGCGTGTCGCAGAGCAAACGGCCCACATGGGTGCAAGGAGACCCTCGGTGGAGCCACAAGGACAGCAGACGTCCACTCTGTTGCCCAGGGTCTTGGGACTGTGTTCAGGGCAATGCCTGAAATGTACAAATCTTTCCATTTTACAGACGAGAAAACTGAGGCTTAGAGAGTGAGGGGGCCCCTACCTGCAGAACAGAGGAGCTGGGAGATGCCGATGAACAAGGTCCACGAGCATGACCTGTGGGGTGGCCTCTGGCCCCAAATGGGGGGAGCCACAGGAGGGCTTCAGGAGGGGGTGGCTATGTTTGCCTCCCCCTGGAACCTCACCTCCTTCACAGCCAAACCCTCCCTTGGAATGTCCAGCCTCACCCCCCCAACTTCTCCCCATGATGATGAATCCCCAGAAAGCACCCTCACCCCCCAGCTCCAGCTGCTCCTGGCTGCCTGTGTACTCCCCCTGCATGCTCAGTCTGTTCCCTGCTTGTGACAACGTCGTTGCCTGATCCAGGAATCGCCCCCCCCACCTGTCCCCAAGGTGGTCCTGAGTGCTGCTCCACCTCCCAGTACCCAGCCCAGCCCTGAGCAGGATGCTTATGTGTGGGGTGTGAGGGCCAGCACCCCACTGGCTCCTGCTCCAGGACCCTCCCTGGCTGGGAGTGGCCCTTTGGGCAGCTGGACCCTCCTTCCAGCCCCACAGTCCTGACCCCGGGATCCCATCCTCTTCAGGGCTAACAGGGCCCTGAAGCTACTTCAATGGCGAAGTCAACCAGTTCATGGACCCTCTGCTTACAGAATGCATCTTCATATGATCTGGGGGCTCAGAGACCCCCTCAAACTCTGTGGCCCTCAGAGGGGGAGGTTCTTGTGCAAGTCACGTGGGTGCTCAGGAAGTCCAAGGTCTAGACAGCCAGCTCCCTCCCCAAGGGGGAAATGGAAGGCCGTGTGAGTCCACAGGCCCACGCACACTTCCTCCACAGTCGGCACACACTGTGGGGCCTCCTGGTTGTCTGTCAGGGGCAGACAGCCCTGCAGAGCAACTGAAAAACACACCGGACCCCCTTTTCTCTCACAGTGGGCCTTTGCAGCATCTGCCTCTGCAGCGGTGGTCACGGGAGGAGGGAGGGACAAGCCAGGATGGCCTGGCTCCCCGTACGGCAACACACAGGGCCAGGACAGGCAGGGGCATCTTACGGACGAGGACACCGAGGCTCAGAGGCCGGGGGGCCCGGGGTGGAGCTGGAGCAAGAAAGCACCCAGGCTCTCAGGCCCAGGAGGACAAGAGAAGCCAAAAGCCCAGCTGGTTTGGGAGCTACAGATAGGCGGCTGTCAGGGCACACAATCAACCTGGCAGTAATGAAAGCTGCCACTTACTGAGCAATTACTATGCCCCAGACACTGAGCTAAGCGCCTCTGGGCTCCATCTCATTTATGCCCTACTGCAACCCAGGGTGCAGGTACTAGTAGCTCTATCTTACTGATTAGGATACTGAGGCTTCCAGAAGTTAATGTATCCAAAGTCATGTAGCAATGACAGATGTGGGTTTTTACTCTCTGACACTGTCTTGGAAAGGACACTGGGTGGTGGCCCCATCTAGGAGCTCCAGAGGGGCAGGAACAGCCTTCTATGGAGCTGCCAACAACCCAGGGCAGGCAGAGTCCTCTAGCCTCCTTCTGGAACCACGAGTGGCAGGGCTGCAAAGGGCCTTTCCGTGTGGCGCTGTGCAGTGGAAGTCTGCAAGGAGGGTGACTTCCATCGAACGGCTGTGCAGTCTGACATGGCAGCCACCAGCCACAGGGGGCAAGGGAGTACTTGAAATGTAGCTATTGTGACTGAGGATCCGGAAATTTAATCTCAACTAATATAAATGTAAACAGCCGCAGGTGGCTAGTGGCTGCTGTATCAGAGAGTACAGTAAATCTAGTGTGACCCTTCTTCCTACAGGTGGGGACACCGAGGAGGGCAAGGGTTCCCCAAATCATATGGTCAACTTGGGAAGCCAGAATGGGCCAAGAACATGGGCCTCTCAGTTCCCTCCTGGGTCACCACCTTTACCTTGACAACATCTGCCCTGGGCTGGTTATTTAACAACCACAGATCATGTAGCAAGCGCGGGCAAGCCAATGATGAAAGCCACAGAGACCACTCCTCTCAACCGACAAGTGAGTGGGGCTGACGCCTGGGTGGACTACGTAACACACACGGACATACGGACACAGATCCTGGACAACATACTGGGACGCTTAGGACTGCACAGGACACGGGCCCTGTCTGTGGGTGCCCCGGGGTGGGCAATCGGGGATGCTTCCTCTGCTGCGGCAACTGAGCGGGACCCGGAAGAAGCAGAATCAAGAGAAGACAGAAGGAAAAGCTCCACAGGCATTGGTTTCCTTCCCCCTGCCCAGAGCCATCCCCCGTCGCCTCCCCACCATCTTTCAGAGCCTCCCTCCCACACGTGGGGGCTGAACCAGGCCCCGTTAAATCTTCTGTGAACACCACGAATCCGCCAATCAGATTAGAAACTCTAGGAGGGCAGAAAGGGTGCCGGTAAATCACAGGTCGCCTCAGACTCTGACCGAGGGAAGTGGACTATCAGGGCACTGAGAGGGCGCGAGACCCAGCTCTGCCAAGGCCAGAGCCTGCACCCCGTTCTATACAGTCCTGGTCCCAGGGAAGCTCCCAGGCCTGGATATCACCCCAGAGGGACGGGGGAGACTCTACAAACATTGCTCTATTTTTTTTCCAGGAGAGATCAGAAAGCCACCATGGGGAGGTCTGGACAAGTTCTGTCAAGTTCCCGGAGCCCCTCAGAAGGAAGAGCTGGCTGCCCTCGCCCCCCATCATGGGTGACCACAAAACAGGAACCCTGCAAGAAGACGAGGCTTTCCATTGTGTCAGCAGAGGCAGGGACGTTCCGCAGCAGAATTTCAACCTCCCTGCTCCTCCCCTTCCCGGAGATTCCTGCCTATGACTTAGCAGCACCCCCAGTCCCAGCCTCCATGGCTCTAAAGCCTTCAGTGGCTCCCACTGGCCTCAGAATAAAACCCGTGCTCCTCAGCTGGGCTCGCAGCCATGGTTCCACTTAGCCTCGTCTGCTCAGTCTTCTGCTCACTTCCGCTGCTCTGCGGGGAAGGCAGGTGGGGGACAGCCTCCCCTTCTTCCTTCACCACACCTCGCCTGGCTTCCCAAGCTTTGCGTCTACCAGTCCTCCCACCTGAAATTCATTCCCTCTTCTCGTCTAAGATCCAATCCTACCCATTTCCAAAACCAGCTCTCCTCCACCCCCATGTACCTTCAGTCTCGCTGTACCCTCAGACGCAGGCGGCAGCACCCAAGACAGGGCCCAAGCCTCTTGCTGTCCCTTTCCCCCTCCCCACATACACAAACAACACCCAGCACGAGCCTAGTTGAAATCCTGGTACAGGGTCTGCCTTTTAGACCTGAGATACAGACATGGCTGAAAGTACGTTCTAGGTGCAGAGGCGAAACCCTGAGGCCCTAAGAGGAGAAGTGATTTGTCAAAAGTCACACGCTAATTTAGCACCATGTCAAAGGTCACATGCTAATTTAGCACCAGATCACAGATTTGATCATTTGAGGGTTAGGCCCTAGTTGCCCTGTTTTCAGGAACAGCATCAGAATTTTCTGTAGAGTTTTAAAAAGCCAAAGCTCCCTCACAGAGGCCAGGCCCCACCCCAGAACTACTGACTCTCCAAGGGGATCCCCTCAGCCTCAGGGAACTTGGGGGACCCAGCTGAATTCTTGGTTCTTCGTTTGCAAAAATGCACAAAACACCCACCACTGCCCAGGGCCAGGCACAGTGCGAGGCCCAGCCTCACTCCCTGGAAGCCCCTGGAGCCGGCTCTGGCTTCTCCAAGCAAGAGTCAGCTGCCATGTCTGGGACAGGTGAGAGAGCAATACGGCCAACCAATGAGCCAGCCTGGTGCCCCCCAGCCCAGGGGGCCCTCCCAGCCTAAGCTCTGGTTGATGCACATGGCACATCAGCCTCCGGGGGACAAGAGGGCCAGCAGGAAGGCCCTGGGGTTGGCTGGGGACAGGGCGGCTCACCTGGCTCCAGGGAAAGGCACAGTGAACAGGGGCGTGGGAACCTGGGCAGTGTCACCAAAGCTCCTCTCATCCCTCAGTCTTCCCTGGATGGGCCTTTCCAAGCTTTTCCCAAGAGGGTGTCTCCTCAATCTTTTTGGATACTCTGAAGGCCGACCCTTTCAGGTGTGCTGGAGTCTCTGACAGAGAGCCATCCCCTTTTCCGACCTCCCCTTTCGGTCAGCTCAGGGCCATTGGAAGCCAGAGACTGCAGTGAGGCCGTGCTTGGGGTGGGGGCTGGGGGACGGCACTGAGGGACAAGGGGCAAGGTGGGCAATAGAAGGCATGATTAAATCATAAACCTCAAATCCAAAATGGGAGCCTGGGATCTGTGTGGCCCATGAGAGGGCTGCAGCTCCACCAGGCCTGCTGGCCTCACAACGGGACCTTGGGGCAGGAAGTCTCCTTGGTTCTCTGGGCAGCAAATGGGCTGATGGATCTTCCCGCCTGTGGACAGTGGCATGGGAGTACCCCAAGAAGCCGGAAGTGTTTTTGAGGGCGGGGGCTTGTTTTTCCCTGAGTGTACTCCCTTGTGAGGCCTGCTGCGCCTCCGCCGGGCCCTGGGAGAGCTCCCTTCTGCAGCTGAGGCTTCTGGGGAGGCAAGGGGATGTGAGCGCAGTGAACGCACCAATGACATCAGGGGAGGGAGGCCCTGGCAGGTGGGACCAGCTGAATGTTCCAGAAATGCTTCTGGGGATGCCGAGGAGCCCAGACACAGGCCCACTGACAAACCCCTTCCCTGTGGAGAGGAGCCACCACCTCCCCTGGGACCCGAGCTTCATCCATCGAGGTAAATGCCTCCCTCGCCCGGAGAGCCCATCTGCCCCTCCCCAGCTCCGCCAGCACAGGACCCTCTGTCCCCGGGACCCAAGGCAGAGCTGGCTCGCCCGCCCGATCGATGGATGACTTCATAGAGGCTGACGCCTCCCGGGCACCAGGACAGTCCTCAGGGAAACCTGAGGCTGCTGTGGGCGCCACTGCCTGCCGACGCCCCAGGCAGACGTCTGCTGGGTGGCTGAGCCCTGGAGAACTAGGATTCAAGCTGAGTGACCCTGGGCCAACGTGAAGCACACTTTTCCCCTGGCTGGCTTGTCTATGCTTTCCTCACAGGGAGGCTTGTCGGGAAATCAAGTGCTCAGCAAACGGGGCGTTTCCTCTAACCACCTGGCCCTGCACTGCTCTGGATGACGGTGTCCCTGCCTCACTTATGTCCTCCGTCTCTATCCTTCTCGACCAGAGCTGTCCAATGGAACCTTCCGAGATAGCGCAAATGCTCCATGATCGGAGCTGTCCAAAACGGTAACTACTTGGCACACGTGGCTACCGGGCATCTGAGAAGCCAGATTTCTGATTTTAACTAATTCAATTTAAAAAGAGCTACAGGTGCGCTACTGGATGGCATCATTCCAGATACAGAAAGAGCCCCGAAAGAGCAGGCCAGGAACCTCCCAGGCAGGCCTGGGGTTGAACACCTGTGGGAGTACCTCTCAGTCTGAGGGCCCCACCCCAGATTATGGACTCCTTGGAGGGTCCCCAGGGCTGGGTGCTTCTAGGTGCTCCACCAGTGCTGGCTTTCAGTCCCTCTGCAAACTCCCCATCACAGGAGGGAAAAGAGCACACCTGACCAGGTATGACCTGCTTGTGACGCCCCCTCAGCAGTCACCCAGTGCCCACTGCCTGCCAGGCCCTGTGCCTGGCACTGGGGCACACAGTGATGATGAATGTATGGCTCTTGCTTGCAAGGAGCTCACAAATAGGCCTGGCCCTTGTGTGGGCTGTTTCCTCCATAACCTCCTGGATAGTCTGGGGCACGTCCATTTTCCCACCTGAAATTGGGGCTCACGAGTCCCCAACTGCAAGAGGCTGTGTGGAGAACCAAGAGACAAGAGAAGGAAAGGGGGCTCTGGTGGCTGGGGGAGGGCTGTGCAGGGGAGTGGAGATGGCGTTATGAAGCAAGTCTCAAACTCTGCAGGCTGCTGCTTCCGGTAAAGACCCAGATTCTCACCAAAGCATCGCTGTTTAGTGGTTTTTTGCTAAGGAAGTTCTGGGTAAAAATAGCTCAGGAGGGGACTTGAATCCAGATAGTTGGGGGTTAGTCACTGCATGGCTAATGCACAAAAAAGCAGAACAGGCTTATCTGCAGCCATGCGGACCCAAGACTCACCATCCCACCTGACCTTACCTCCAGTGGGACAGGGTCGTTTGCTCTGTAGTGGATGGGAGACAAGCTTCATGCCCAGAGCCCCAAAACTGGAGGAGCCTGAGTCCCTACACTCCATATGGGATCAGCCTGACTTCAGGACGGCACAGCCTTGCCTGCTCCAACCCACTCCCCAGCTGGATTTCTGGGCCGCCCTGTGGCCCACTCTCAAGAAAGGGCAATCAAGAAGCTCTCTGGCACCAAGTCCCTGCCAATAGTCTCCTGAAACAACCTCCCAGCTGGAAGCACCACTAGCTTTGCCCAGAGGCCCATCTGGCAGCCTAGCCTGATGGTCAGGACAGGCGCCCACTGTGAGAATGGTCTCCCATCCAAGGAGGTGCCCTCTCCCTCCACTTGTCACAGCCTGGCCCTCTCCTAGTCTACCCCAAGCTATTTCCCAACGGGATCCAGTACCACAGCTTGTAATACACCAAGACCAAAACCACGTGCTTGGGACCTCCTCAGCAGCCACCCTTTAACCCTGGCAGTCCTCTGAGAAACCCTCCCTCCAAGGACTTGGACAGGGTTCTCACAACTGGGGGTCAGAGCCCAGCCCTCCAGTGCAAACCCCTTTCTTTCCTCCTCTGCTTCCCAGCAAACACTTGTCAGAAGTCTGTTCTGCACCCACCACCTCTCTGAAGGGCACCCTGCTGCCATGGTGGCATTGCCAGTGCCCTTGTGGGTCTCTGGGCGCTGGCACCAGGGCTGCGTTCTGACAAAGGGACGGCTTGAAGTTGAAGGACCCGCCGCCGCCGCCACTGCAGAAGGCTTCCTGGCTGATTCTTATTTTTTCAGTGGGTGTAGATTGAGGACGGAGCCTTGTCAAAATGTCTGCTGGAGAGCCAGCATTCCACCTTGGGGATGGGGGGAAAGGGGGAGCACCCGTCACCCCGGGCCCCCGAGGCACAGCGAGGGCTCCGTCTGTGGGCGCACACAACGGGCCAGGCGCGCGCCGGTGGCACTCTCGCGGCCAAGCCTCGGGCTGACACCATGCAGCACACGGCGCGGTACCCACAATGCACCGGCCCCCCGCTGTCACACACAGGCACGCACACTCACCCTCGCGCCCGAGAGAGCCCGGGCCCGGCCCGCGGCCGCCCCGGCGCCGACCCCTCCAGCCCCGCACTTACCTAGAAGTTGCACCGGCAGCGCTCGCGCCCTGGCGCCCGCGGGGGCTGGGGCCCGGCCAGCGCGGGCCGCGGCGAGCGACTCCGGGCAGGGTTCAGCTGGCGCCGAACAAAGGCTGCGCGCAGGCAGCGGGCGCCGCCTGCATCCTCGCCTCGCGCCCGGGCGGCGGCGGCGGCGGCGCGGGGGCCGGGGCGGCTCCGGCGCCCGCTCGCTCCGCGCTGCCCGCTCCGAGAGCGCTCCGGCTCCCGCGTTCCCGCTCGCTGCTGCCCGCCGCCGCCGTCCGGCTACCGCACCGCACACATCAATTATTCATCGCCCGTCTCCAGCTTCCCGGGCGAAGCCAATCACAGGCGGAGGCTTCGCTAATGGGGCCGCCGCCGCCGCCGAGGAGGCAGCCAGACGCGCGCCCGGGCGCAAGCGACAGCCCTCCGGGGACGAAGATGGGCCGGGGACGCGCGGGGGGGAGGGGGAGCCGGGGCGCGCCGGCGAAACTTCCCACGGCCCGCGCCCTGCTCCCGGACCCCGCTGGCTTAACCACCCACCCTATGAGCGCCCGCCTGGGGCTGGGGGCTCCGGGGAGGCCGGGCGCGCCGCGGGGGGGGAGGGGAGGGAGCAGGAGGAGGAGGAGCGCGGGAGGAAGATGAAAGGCAAGCAGACCTGCCTCAGCGTCTCCAGGGAGCCCCGGCTCGCGCGCGCCCTCCCCACCCCGCGAGCCTCGCTGCCCGCACCCCCGCCGCCCGCACTCACTCGCGCGCGCAGACCGTCGGCCCAGCCACTTTGCTGCGAGGGAGCGCGAGCGAAGATGAATTGGAGGCAGCTCACATTTCAAACTTGCACGCAGGGGTGGTGCTGGTGCACGCCGCCGCCGAGCGAACGCACGACCCGACGAGCGGCGCTCCAGCCTCAGGGCGGGGGCGGTGACCAGGCCCCCATTCCCTCCCCCGCCCAGGCGACTAATTGGAAGCAACACTTGTGCGAGTGGGTCGCCCGGAGCACTGTCGCCCGAGGGGGCCGCCGGGAAGGCGCAGGCGGTGGAGGACTCCGGCTGTCTCCCGCCCCCCAGCGAATCCTCCCAATGTTCATGCTAATGAGGGTCCGCGGCAGGGGTGGGGGTGAGCGAGGCTGGAGCTGGCCATGACCGGGGGGAGGGGAGAGGAGGGGAAGGGGCGGCGGGAAACCGCGAGAGCGAGGCAGGGCTGAGAGCATCCGAATTGCGCCCTCGGTTTAAAGGATTTTCGGACCGGGTCGGGGGGTGGCGGAGAAGGCAGGCGACCTGGCATTTTCCCTGGCACAGGGGCCCCTGCCACCCCCCGGGACTTCCCGAGCACGGGACCCAGGGCGAGGTGAACGGGCGCACGTACGCTGGGGCTCCCCGACTTCGGAGAGTTCCTGTGCCCTGGGGCCGGCGGCAGGAGGGAAGCCGGGGGCGGCTGCTGCGCGCGGCCCCGCCCCTCCCCGGGAGCTGCTGCCTTCCTGACACTGCATCCTGTGGTAGCCGCGGCCTCTTCCTTCCAGCCTGCCTGTCGCAAGGGCTCCCGACTCTAAACAGAGCCTGTTGTCCTTCCCCCTCTCTAGGCCCCGCAGATATCCCTGGAAGCCCATCCAGAGGGGCTCGGTGCCCCTCCCTCTTCCGTGGGCCCTGCCCATCACCCTCACCCATTTGGGAGAAGCTACATTTTGTAGCTCACCCCCCCAAGACCCACCCACCTGCCAGTGAAAGTTGCTTGAATGGTGACCTAACCGCTCCAAACAATTAGGTAGGTAAACGGGGCCTCAGCATTCACCCCAAAGAAAGGCAGAGAGGATTCGCTATCAAATCCCGGTTCTGGACTCCCACACCCTGCTTTTCTGCCCCTTCCTTTGAGGTTGCTTCTCCTGACACAGCCCCCTCCCCCCCTTTTCCAGTCTGAGCCTCTGGTTCGCCCCCAAACCTTCCTGTCTGTCCTATTGCCTGCCCTGGAAGTGGCTGAGACAAATCACTTATCTGGAAATTATGTTCTTGCTGCTTGTTTGACATAAATCGCTAGCAGGCTCTAATCCCACCCACTGCCACTTGAAATATCACTTTCGGGGATGGCATTTGGAAATGCAGTTGTCATGGGCTTTCCCTTCGAGGAGCTGGTTAAATGGATTAATTCATACTTCATAACTTGCTGCCTTTTGAAGAAGAACTGGCTTCCTGCAAGAGAGATTAATTGGCATTCTCTTCCTGCGGAGCCAACCCCGGGGCAGCCAGGGAAGGGCTTCCCTCCCAGCTCTGCTCAAATTCCAGGCTCCGCCCAGCCTCTCCTCCCCTGAGAAGCCTTCTCTGATAGACATGCCACTTGGGCCAGTCTCCTGCCTTGGGTTATGACAGGAACAGCCGTTTATTCAGAGACACCACTGGGGTCCTGTCCTCCCAAGCAGTTTGGGACCCCAGGAGCTAAGAGAAGACCCCATTCTGCTCACTTTGATTGGCCCAGACCCCGTGGTACTCCCCCTACCCCCAATGATCCTCCAAAGCCCAGAGCTCCTAGACACAGACGAACAGGAAAATCTGGACCACCTTCCAGAAGAAAACCCAGAGGTGGTGTTTCTAAAACCTGGTCTCTGCTGTGAATCTGGTTTTAACATGATGTCAGGGCTTGAACCTTGCACCAAACAGCTAAGACCTCGAGTAGCCAGAACTATGATGGCTGAGATTCATAATATCAATCTGCTCCTAATGCCTTGTGTCGCCAAAGACCCAAAAGCTTGAGGCTTCCAGGTTCATTCCTCAAATACCCGTGCCTGCCCCAGACCCTGAGTTTGGAAAAACCGCTCTTGTTGGTTGAGTCACAACCCAGACTGGAATTGAGCAGAGGTCTATACCAGGGGGAGTCAGACCTGGAGAAAGTGCCTCGGAAACTTCAACAGGCTTACCCCCTCCGGCCCTCCCCACCCAGCCCCCTCTTCTCCAGCTCTCCCAGAAACCTGTTCAGGGACAAGTCCCCAGGGTGGGGCTGCGAGGCGCACTGATATGCTTATTTAAGCTCCCCGGGCTTGGACCAACTGGTTTATACTTTCCCCAGGTAAGCAGAAAAACCCAGCAGATTCAAGTAATTAGGAAAACAAATTGTTTTCAAGCACCCATTCTCCAGCCAACCTGGGAGGCCTCCAGGCCACAGCTCAGGGTTTTCACATGCTAATTTCAAGGCCTTCTTCGAGGCTGTTCTAGCCACTCTCCAGCCCACTTGGTTAGCATGCTCTAATCTGGGCTACTGAAATACAGACCCTCAGCCAGGGTCCCCACTTCTTGACTTTTCTAACTTCCAGAGAGATCTGCTTAAAAGCCCCTGGGCGCCTGCCTCCACGAGGCTCCCCGGGACAGGCCCTGCAGACAAAGGCGCTTTCCTGCTGGGTTCGCGGTCACTTCAGCCAGTTCTCTCTGTGACCTCGGATGGGACAGGCAAAAGGAAGAAAGAAAAAAGGACGAGCTGCGGCCCCAGGAAGCTCCTCGCTCAGGAGGCCCCCGATGGGGGTCAACAGCCAGGGGGTTTTGCTTGCAGGTGTTTGAAGTCCTCCTCCATGGATTGAGGCGAGGAGTGCCCACAAATCACAGCGATGGGCCGGAAGGTGGCAGGTCACCCTGGCGGCAGTGGGGAGGGAGGGAGGATGCCCCACAGCCTGGGGAACCCACCTCTGCAAGACAGACCTGGCCACAGGGGAGGGGGCCTTACAGCTCACCTACAGAGGGATGGCCTGGCTGCCCCTCGGAGCCTCTCGGATCCTGTCTCAGAAAAGGCCAGCCAGGAGGAAAGCAAAGCCACCTTGGATGTAGGTCGCCCTGGGGTTAGCAGTGGCTTCGCCCCTGGGATCCCTGGCTCAGGGGCTGGGGAGCCCTTTGTGTGGTGGGGGTGCTTGGAAGGCCTGGCACACAGAGGCCTCGCTCTCTCTGACGGAGAAGCAGAACAATGAACCAAAAGATGGGTCTTTCTGGGCTGCAGAGCTCGGTCTTCCTTAGGAAGGCTTTGCTGATTCAGTGGGTCTCAACCAGGATCCCAGTGACTCACATGTCACCCATAGGGGCTCGAGTTAGAGGAGGCAGCCTGGGGTAGGGGGAGTGACCGCCTGAGCTCAGGCCCTGGGAGCCGCCTGACCCTCTACCTTGGCACACCTGGCTCTTCCAGGGTGCATGGAAGGGGGCAAAGGCACAGTGGGCATCCTCTAGTCACTGGGCATCTGTTGCACTGTCAGCTCGGCTGCCCAAGGAAGGCTCACACAGTGGCATCTGGTGTGGGCCGCCCGAGACCCTCTCCATGGGCTCCTGCCCACCTCTGTGGGTCAAACTCCCATGATTCTTGACCCTAGCATCTCTCTGGCCCCTCTCTCTCCCTCCTTCACCCTGGCCAGCCTCAATTCTTCACTACAGTCTTGAAGATGGAAGGCGCAGTTGAGATTCAGCTCTGGCTAATACAGGCGTCCCCTCCAGAGCACCCCACCAGGCTCCGGGGTCCTACCCACACACCAGGACCCCAGAAGGGCACACTCCCACCTGTGACACAGAGCTGGGCATCCCTCGCTGGACCCCGGCCTACCCATACTTGTGATAAGTCCGAGCTCATAGTCACTTAGTGCTGACCGTGTCTGTGCCCAATTCCAGACACCTTCCATGTGTTGACACATGCAACCCCCACCCACAGGCCTCTCCGCTAAGATGCAAGCACTGCCTCCACTTCACAGAGGGGTAAACTGAGGCACAGAGAGGCTTGGACAACTTGCCAAAAGATTCAAACTTATCAGTCTGGCTCCAAGGGCTGCGCTTTTAACCATTACGCTATTTTCCCAAGATGGGATTCCCAGATCCGGAGAAGGGAGACTTGCTCAAGGACCCACAGCCAGTTGGAGTTGGGACAAACACTCAGGTCCCCTGACTTTGTTTTATATTCTTCCCAGCATACCACAGTGCATACAGTGAAATCCTGTCTTTGTTTTCCTTCCTTTGTTTCCTTTTTATGTTGTGCATCCGTGCAATTGTAAGCATCCGCTTGACATTTTGGGTTGGCCGATGGTATGACGGTCAGGGAGGCACTGCCTGAGGAGGGCCTTGGGGACATGGTGAAGAATGAGCCCTCCATGCCTCTGAACCTCCTGTCGCTGCACCCCACCCCCTTTCCTGGATTATCTCCAGCAGGGCCGCTCGTCCCAGACTCAGGCTGCATTCCCAGAAGCCTACATTTGGCATCTCCCGAAATCCTATCATCATTTCATTATGAAAACAAAACCAGCCCCTGCCCCATGCCTCCACCTCTGAGAAGCCCTTCCTGCCAGGCTGAAGGGGAGAAGATTCTGGAGGAAACCCAAGAACCAGGCACAAAATGGCCATGCAGGTGGCTTTAGCCTATAGGAGCCGCCTGTCCCTCCAACTGCTCAGCTGGGAAGGAGGCTGTCCCAGGCTGTCCCATGACGCTCCTGCAAAGACAGGCACCACCATGTCCCGTGTTTGCTCGCTGTGGGCAGTGGGTCTGGCAGCAGGGGCAGAGCTGCCCCCCAGAGTGGTGGAGTGGACAGGCAAGAATGAGCTGTGAGCAGTCTGGGAGGCTGTGGAGGGCAGGGAGGTGCTTAGATTTGGAGGTTGAAGGTCAAGAAGCAAGTGCTCACCGGCTGTGTGGCCCTGTGCAAACCACTCTGGCTTCCTGGTCTCCTCCATGTTAAAATGGGGTGAGGCCATTTAACACCACAGGCTTAGGCAGACTAAAGGAGAGAAGGTGATAAGCCCCATAGTCACAGAAGCCATGGCGATCGTTTTAAACCTCACAGTTCATCCCACCTCAGCTGAAACTCTCACCCCCCAGTGACTCCTGGCTCCACTGGCGTAAAAACCACAGTCCTGAGTGGGAGCTGTGAGGCCCCGCGTGATCCGGCCCTGTCACCTCTGACTTTATTTCCTTCTAGCCTTTCCCGGGTTTACTCAGCTCCTACCTCCCTGCTCTGGTTGCTGCAAACGGCCAGACAGATACACCCTCAGTGCCTTTGCCAGGAATCTGCAGGTCCCGGGAGTCTGGCTCCTTCCCCACTCCTGCAGCTACACTGCCCACATGTGCAACTGCTCCCGGCACTTCCTACCATCCTCTCCGGCCTTAGCTTTCTCCTTAGGAGAAGAAAGAGGTAGGCACTCACATATTTAAGCTGCCTATTTCATTTAATGTTTGTCTTCCTCACCAGAAGTCAGGCTCCACGTCCACAGGTACTTTTGTCTGTTTTGTACACAGATCGACAGGACCCTCAGTAGGTTTTATGAACAAATGGACCAGCTGCCTGCCTGCCTGCCTGCCTGAATGAATGAGTGAATGAATACTGAACAACCACAGCTTCCAAGCATCTGTGATGCCTCTGCCCTCCTTGGTTTGCTTGCAGGAACATAGGCTGTCTCCCAGGTGAAGGCAGCCTCTTCAGACAGGAAGCTTGGGCTGGTTGACAAAAGGGGCAGCCGGAGGTGGCGGCAGTGGGGGGCGCCACCCTAGCCCCTAATGAGTCTCTTCCCATTGATTTCTGGAGTCGCCTTTGAAGGGAAAGCACGGTAAAGGCAGCTCAAATATCCGTGCCTCAGCAGTTCCGGGGTTTTATTGCTTCTCCCAGGACACAGCTTTGACGGGGGGCTTCCGGCCAGCCCAGGATTCGACTGACATAAGCTCCCTGAAGTTGGAAGTGCAATTTTCCCTTCTTGTTGGAGCTGTCTGTCTGCCTGGCTAGCTGTGTGACACACCTCTCTGTGGGCTGGGGCAGCTGAATTCCACTCCTGACGCTTCCCAAACAAAGACTCCCACAGGCAGCCAGGATGATGGCGTCCACTTTGCAGAGGAAGAAAAGGAGGTCCAGACGGGTTTAAAGCCACATAGCACTCTGGCCCAAGTCTAGACTGCCCCAGCAACTGTGCAACCCCAGGGTGCCCCAAATCTGCGTGGCCTCTTATGTCCAGTCCTTTTCCTACCCTCTGAAATCACCAGATCATTCAGCCTTGGAGTTAAGAGGCAGTTGTCTCACTTATCAAATGAGGAAACTGAGGCTCAGAGAGGGACTGGGGCTTCCGCTTCCCCTAGTCACACAGCAAATTTGTGGTATGGTCAGGACTAGAACCCGGGACTCCTGGCTTGTTCCACAGCTCCCAGTTATCATCTTCCTGCCAGCTGTCAAGGGCATGCTCTCTAAACTGTAAAGTGCTAGGCAAATATGAGGGCTTACTATCCTAAAGAGCTCTGGTTTATCAATTGCCTCTTTCTCTCAGCACAGAGTGGGATATGAAGCGTGAGCTCGTGGGATTTGGATAAGGAGACCACCCCACTCAATCCATCCTCTTCTCAGGGAGTTGGGGGCTGGCCCCTGTTTCTCTCAGCTCCCTTCCTCACTTGTATCATGAAGATGGACAGGGCATCTGATCTGGGCTCAAAGGAAGGATGGAATTTCTGACAGTCTGGGCTACCCAAGGGTGGTAGTGAGCCTCTCGAAACCACGGTGTGTAAGCTGAGGATGGATGGCAGAGAGTACAGAGGGGATCCCACACTGGTGGGCTTGTGGCTTCTGAGGCCCTTCCTGCTTCAGGATACTGTGATAGGAAAGAGAAGAGACAGGGAGGGCGAGGAGCATGTCCAAGCACCTCAGTGGGTTCTGGGCAGCAAGACAGCAGCTTTATGAACTTCCCAAGCCCAGTGAAGTTTGCCAAGCATCCTGCGTCACCCCTTGCCTCCCACCCTCCCTCCTCTCACTACCAGCCTGGGTGAGAGGAGACTCCCAGGTGCCCTCTCCCTTCTGGCTGCCTTCTCCTGACTCATGGCTGCTCAGGGGATCTGGCTGCTTCCTTCACTCCCCAGTGTGGTCCCAGGAGTCCTCTGGCCCCCAGGGCTCTGGACAGGAGCAGACAGGCCATGGAGGACTGCCTGGGTGGGGAAAATCCAAGGGGGCTGCCAGGACAGGGTAAGGAGTGGGAGGCCCGATGTTGAAATCAGGATCTGCCGAGCAGAGCTCAGAAGGTGGGAGCAGCCAGCTCCTCTGCCCAGGAGGCCGAGTCTCCAACTGAGACTGAGGCTTGGGGTCTTGCTGTGTGGCCAAAAGCAGGTCATTCTCCCTCTCTGGTCCACAACTTCCCCTCCCCATGAAGATACTGAGTGCAGATCCTGGCCCTCTCTGCTGCTGGGGAACCAGCCTCCCCGGATGTGGCTGGGAAGGCCCTAAGAAATGTCACAGTTGAGCTGACCCTCACTGGTGTCCTTTAAAGGTTGAGGCAGATGGGTGTATACCAACCAGGCAAGATGCCTGCAATATACATAATACAGTTTGGGCAAAGAAACCAGTTCCAAAAGAGCACGCCCACCATTGTCCCATTTCTGTAAAGTTATTTGCAGCACATCTGTAAGCTTTATCATTTTTGGCAGACCTTGAGTTCCATGAGGACGGGATTTTGTCTGTTTTATTTGCTACTTTAATCCTGGTGATTTCGTCCCTGGCACATAATAGGTGCTTATCAAATATTTGTTGAGAAAATAATGGACATTCACCAAGTTATTAACAGTAATAATCCCATAGTGGTGGGAAGTCAGCTATTTAAAAAATTTTTTTTAAATAATTTTCTGTATATCTTAAGTGTTCTACAATTAGCATGTATCCATTTTGTGATCAGAAATAAAACCAAACAACCATAAAATGAATCCAAAGTTAAGACATTTTCCCCTCAAGGGGCTGTGCACTATCTTCAGAACCCATAACCCTAAGGACGAGCATAAAACAATCCCAGGTCACCGTCTGAACTTCTGAGGCCCAGCCAGCGAGGGGCCTGAGGTGGGGCCAGGACAATGGTCATTGTCAGAGACTCACTGTCCCTCCCTTGCCCTCACACCTGGCACAATTCAGCCCTGGCAGTCTGCCGTCTGAGCAACTGCAACAGTCTCCAAACTGTTTTCTCTGCCTCTGGCCTCCAGGTCCCTCCTCTGCTAGCTGTAGCTTCCTTAAGGGCAAATCTGAACATGTCACTCCCTTGTCTAAAACCTTCCATGGCTCCCCAGTGCTGTCAGGATCAAGTCTGAGCTCCTTAGATTGGCATTCAAGGTCTTGCACCATGTGGTCCCTGTAAGTGCCAGGCTTGGTCTCCAGGAGGGCCCTGCCGCACTCCGCTGGGGAGGCTCTTGTCTGGATGCTCCTGGCAAGTCCTGCCTCTACCCCTCAAAGGCATATAAAAACCCAACTTTACTGGAGGAACTCCTCTCCCAAAGACGCATGTTCCAATCAAAGTATTGGGCAGCGGCTGGGTGTTGGCCTGCAGCCGGGAGGGGAAAATGCAACAAATTCACGGATTGCAGGGAGGCTGAACTTGTGTCCCCCCAGTCTGGGGGTCTTTCCAGGGTGACAGTTGCTGGGAGCCCTCTGATGAATTTGAAAGCAGGGAGAACTCCAGGCCAGCATCCTGGGTTAGGCCTCTCAGGGCAGAAAACAGCCCTGGTGATCTCATCCATGCTGTGCCTTGGGGCCAGGCAGCACTGCCTCTTCCCTGCCTCAGTTTCCCCAGCTGGTATGCAGACAGTATCCTGGGAGGCAGGGCAGGAAGGCATAGCCCTGGGAACCAAGCCAGCATGCTCCTGCAGCTCCCCCTCAGCAAGGGGAACCCACACCCCACCTCGGGCCCTAGACAGAACTGGGAGTGTGGTGTGTAATTGAATTTGGCCTAATTATCTAATTGCGCTGAGGAACAACCAGTCCTGACGGAGGCCTCGGTGTTGGGGGTGGTGGGAAGCCAGGAGCCAACAGGCAGCCTCCAGATCCTTGATCATTCACAGAACCAGGATCTAGGCACCAGGCACCTTCGGATCCTGTAACTCTCTGAAGCTTGGAACTCTAGGAGGCAGGTAGCACTGCTCCCATTCTATAGATGAGGAAACTGAGGCTCAGAGAAGCACCTTACCCAAGAACACCAGGTCAGAAGAAGCAGAGAGGAGATTTGAATCCATATTCCTCCTGCATGTAGAGCCTGTGCACGTGCCGTTCCCTCTCCCTGGAATGCCTTCTCCACCCTCCCCTCTGGGTAGCTTTCCTCCTTGGAGCCTCCATGCAGTGTCATTTTCTTGGGAAAACCTTCCCTTAGCTGCAAGTCTCATGGCCCCTGCACTTGTCCCTCATAAAATCTATCACACTTAGGATTAGATCATCATCTTCTGAGAGGTCATTTCTTCCAAATGTGTCCTCCCCATTAAGTTTTGAGCTCCTGAAGGGTGGGGACCACGCCAGCTTCACTCACTGTGTCCAGGCATCATCCCCAAGAGCCGCAGGGGAGCTGGAGGGGTGCCTTGGGGCAGACACAGCCTGCCTCACTTCACCTCCAGGGTGGAAGCGCAGGAAAGCCACACGTTGGGAGGCCTGTGCTAGCAATTTTCAATACAAGATCTCACCACTGGGAGGTGAGGGAGCTGGCCCAGGGTTACGCAGCTTGCAAACAGAGCCAGAACCGGAAGCCAGGCCGGCCTTAGCTGGGGACCTGGTCTCACAGCCCCTTACTGTGCTGTCGTCAAATGACAGAACAAGTAAGCAAGGCAAACCTCCAGAGGGACAAGTACTTTTGACCAGAAAAAGGCAAAGCACCCGAATATTAGAATTTTGGGTCTAACAAAATGAGGAAGGAGAGAGATTATTAGATGCTCCCTGCAAAGGCAGCTGCCCATTTGGCTGCTTCCTAAAGTGGACCTGCTCCCAGTACACGACTAGGCCTCCGTTCCTCCAGGACCCAGCATGTGTCCAGCCCCCTTCCTCCTGGGGGCGCTGTGTGACCTGGTCTCCAAGAGGGTAGGGTATGGAGAGGCTTTGAACTCTGGCCCTGCCACCTGCAAGTTGTGTGGCTTTTAGCAAGTTAATTAGCCTCTCCAAGTCTCAGTTTCTTCTTAAGATTCTGTAAAGATGAAAAGAGAGGATGTATAGTATCATTCCCAGGGTCTGGCTCCATCGGCATTAACTCCTTACTCGAGTAGCAGCAGCAGTAGTAGAGTAAGAGTAGCATTAGTAAGTGATGGGAACCCGTTGTACATAGAGTAATGGCAGGGGCAGAACCAGAGCTTTTGTGAGACTAACAGTACTAGTTATCGGAAAGAGTATCAGTAAAAGTATCGGTAGTAGTAGTGTTTTTGGTGTGAGGTCGGAGTGGGGAAGGCTTTTCAGCATCATCTGACCCAACTCCCTGTTTTTAACTGCGGGGAGACTGGCGTGGGGCTGGGAGGAGCTCCGTGCCTCTTTCCAGGTCTTGTCTCTCTGCTCACTGCCCCCATGGCCTGCCCCTTGGAGTCCGAAAAGGCCCTGTCCACCTGCTTCCCCATGCCACACAACAGCATATCCTCCTCCCCCATCACAGCTTTCTGCAACAGATATTTTTTTGGGGTGGAGGCTCTTCTCTACCCAGCCTCAGCACCAGCACATGGCAAATGGATCTGAGTCTCCGTGACATGCCGGATGGCACGGAGGGGCCTTCCCCCAACACGGTCCCATTTCATCCCCAGCCCACCCAATCCACCCAACCCACTTTATGATGCAACCGAGGCTCAGAGATGTTAGGTCAGGTCCCTAAAGTCACACAGCTCAAAAGCAGGGTGGCCTCCTCCCCGGTTGGGGCCCTCTGCCTCTGTTGCCCTGATACTCATTTTGGGAGGTTCAGCTTAACCATCAGGGTGATTTCTACACCACAAAGCATCCTACACACCGGCCCCCCAGCCCACTGGATTCAGCTGACCCTCGGTGCTGCCCCCCCCCACCCCCGGAACGAGACCTCCCTATAGAATCATGGAAGGTAGTCTGGTCCCATGCACTCCACAGACTGACCCCTTCCTCCCACCATCAGGCACAGATGCATCTGCCCCCTCCTGGTTCTGCAAAGGATTTAAGTCTGATGTCTCCAATTGGCCACTGAGAGCCAGCCCTCGGTCCCAGCTGCACTGGCTAGCACAGGGTCCTAGCTAAGAGG
>PVKY010000699.1:0-42077 GCA_004027775.1 Bradypus variegatus
CTAGGCATTGTAAGCAGGTTTTGTGAATGCAAATTCAATTATAAGTGCTTGAAAAATGAAAGTGGGGAGTGGGGAAGCAAGAAGAATAACATAATAATGTAAATGATGCAGATGGTTTTGCATCCCCTCTTCCCTCAGCCCAAACGTCCCTGAAGTGAATGTGGGAAGCTGTGATCACTTGGTCTCCGTTCCTGTGTGCCGCCGTGGTATGCACATCTGCCAACAGAAAGGAAGATTCTGGTATTTAAGGCTGGGTAGTTTCTGACTGATGGGCTTGTAAACAGACAGGCTATGAATCTGGACCTCAACAGCAGGAATAACTCTCTGTTCCAGTAGTGTTGGAAAACTGGCCGTGTGGCCCTTCATGAGATGAACTTCCTAAGAGATTTCCAAGGGTTGTTGTGACTATGGGTGCTTTCCCCCTTATCCACCGACGGACCACCTAAAACTCCCACCTAACACAACACTAGCTAGGCCTACTGCAAAGGAGTTTATGGAGACTTGCGTGGGATCAGGCACACAAAGTGAAGGACACAGCGCCTGGCACGTGGACATGCCTCCTAATACAAGGCAGCCCTGTGCTTTGCCCCAACTTGCCCCACCCCAGTCCTCTGCCTTACCTTGGAGGCCCCACCCCAGTCATTTCAAACATATTCAAAACTCCCACATTCCCACATTAAATATAAATTTTTTGCTCTTATGACTGTGAAAGGATTTTTGGAATTTTGCTTTGTAAATCAAGCAAAGAACTGACTACAATTCTTTAATAATCGGCTGTGATTTCTTGAGAGTCATGTGCACACTGGCATATTCTTGCAAAATGTGGGGACCTAGCCTACAAATTGATTTCAAGTATAGTAACATTGTTCTGATATCTAAATTTAATAATTAATTAAATCTGAATGCATTAATTGTAACATTTATTAATTTCAGTTTTGCAGTTTCCTTTTTTTATATTTTAGAGTGGGTCCCTTTTTTCTGAGTCTCTTATATTTTCATGGGCCTTGAAAAGCTTGTGTCTGCAGGGCCCTACGCCCAGTGGTGAAGCAGCCCAGCCTCATTCACCCCTGACTCTCCCTGGCCCAGCCCAGAAGATGCTCCTTTACAGGGAAAAGCAGGGGCTGCTCCGAGGCCCTCCCCCCCCGCCCTGTGGCAGGCTCTGCCTGGGCGGTGACGCCGTCTGTCAATATTGGCAATGCTGTGGCCTTGGCCTCTGGCCACCTCTAGTGCCAACAAAGTTCAAAGCCTCTTTCTTGTCAGGAGTTATGAGGGGGGCACCCGGGTGTTGCCTCCCTCACTGCGGGCCCTGGCTCCACCCAGAACCTTGGCCCTGTCTGGTCTGCTCACGCAGCCCTGCACTTGCACAGAGGGTGTGGCAGGGCTGGTGGGGTGGACACCTGCCCGCAGGCTGGGAGCCGAGGCTGCCAAGCATCTTCCATCCCAGCCTGGTTCACACAGGAGCTGTCTAAGGATGAGCCCCGGCCCAGTGGCCCCGGGAAAAGAAGACAGCCCCTGACAAGAGAAGCCTCCTTCTACCAGAGCCTGGCCCAGCACCTGTGACACTGCCGGCCTGGCATTAGGTGACTACTGGGCTATCTCTACTGGCTGGAAGCACCTCCACTCTCTGCCTATGATCACACCCGTGCTCACACTTCAGGTCCTTGAACACAGCCACACTCACGGTCACTCCCAGGCACACACCGAGTGTCTCACACACACTGAGCAGTCACATGTCGCATTCACCATGCCCAGTCTCTCATCTTCACCCCTCACAGTTATTGCCACTCACACACTCATATGCGCACACCATTCATGCTTTCACACCCATTCACACTCACACTGACGTTGGTTCTCACACACATTCACCCAGGTGGATGGGAACACACTTTTGTGCCGTGCACACACTCGCAGCCTCACTTAGTGTGACTTTGGCAGCTGAGAACACTGAACCGTTCCCCTCTGCCCTGGTAAAATGAAGTGGGGAAGATCATTTCACCCTCTAAGCCTGTTTTTCCTTATCGTAAAATGGAGACAATCACATCTCACAGAGGAGAGAAACTGATGCAGAATGGATGTAATGCTCCTCCTGCACACCTCCTAGGGGCTCCCTCCTGAGGCGAGACGCCCTGTTTCATCTCAGTCTCCTCCCTTTCCCAGACCCACACCCAGCCCCCTGGTTACACAGGGTGGGAGCTGCATAGCTGCGGTGAGAGCAGGTGTGTCTCGTCCAAAGACGTGCCAAGAGGTGGCAGAGCCCGGCTTGTGGGTACCCAATGACCAAATCTGCCCGTTTGCCCTTTCTGGGCTCACCTGCCTCAGCCTGCCCACCTCACTTTGAACAAGATCATTAGCTGAGCTGTGGGTCTTGATCCTTACAGCACTGATCCTGTGCAAAGACCTCCTCCTGCCCTTGGTCTCCCCTCCATGCTGGCAGGGAACAGAAGTCCCCAGGGGGGTGCTCTGGGGAGTCCTGAAGGGTGCTCCCTTGCAAGCATCCAGGTTGAGAATTGAAGACCAGTGAAAATGGCGATCATTGCTCTCACTTTCTGAGTGCCTACCAATGCCACTCATCCTGGCCAGCCCTCACTCTGCCCTCTGCGGGAGGTCTGACAAGGAATCCCTGTCAGAGGGGAACGGACCAATCCAGAATCACCCAGTGTGTTGGTGGCAGGACACAGCATTGGACCCAGGCCTGTCTGGTTCCAAAACTCCATCCAGCCTACATTGTGCTGCCCTGAGATCCCACCTTGCAAAGACAATGTCTGGCTTTCCTTTGGATTTTGTTTGTTTGTTTTGCCACCATTATTTGGGTATTTCCTGTGCACCAAGCTAAATGCTTTTCAAGTTTGATCTTTTTTATCAAACTCAAGAGCAGGCACCTTGGTAGATGAGGAAACGAGACCCAGAGAAGTGTGAGGCCACCTCCCCAAGGTCTGAGAGCTAGTGGCAGCAGAGCCCCAAGCCCATGCTCTTGACCGTCATGCCACCCAGCCCCCCACTCACTGTCTGAAGAACTAAATTTCCTTGCAATTCTCCTGAGATTTTCAGAATCCCTTAGTCCCAGATTGCATTAATGACACCCTCAGTGACCTGGGCACAACTTGGCAGTCTGCACACCTGTTGCCTGTGCTGGCCTGCCCCGCCTGCCCTCACCGTGAGGCAGGCCCCAGGCTAGCCAGGGCTTTGAGCTTCTTGTATATGGTTAGTGCCAGAAAACCCAGCCTAATGGGCTGTGGGGAGGCCTGATCTATCGCCTCAAGACAAAAAGGAAACAGCATCAGGCAGCCTTGGACCTGCACTTGGCATGGCTACTTTGCCCTCTCAGGAGCTCCATTTACTGAAGGCGGGGAAGAAATTCTTCCCCTTTGTCCAAATCCCACAGAGTAAAACTACTACTTTTATGTCCCCAAATTTACATTTCTTTCTTCATTCATTCACCAAATATTTGTTAAAAACTTTGAAGTGCCAGATCTGTGCTGAGCCCTGTAGACCAGAAGAGATTGGGACATGCCTGCCCCAGGCTGGTGAGGATGAGTGTGACCAACCCTACAATACAGGACACTCGGAGGCTGTGGAGCATGGCCAGGGCACTGACCTCAGTCTGGTGCAGGGGCAGCTGACACAGAGGCAGGACCCATGGGGTTAGGGGGCAGCCAGGAGGGCCACTGAGCTCAGGCCACACATTCTTGAGGTTTGGGCTATGCATGTTCTCTCAGACAGGTCTGAAAAAAGACCATGTTCTTCACTCAGCTCTAAATTCATATCCCCATATCCTGACCACGTTACCCTGAGCATGCTGTGAATCTATATGTTTTTGCAAGAAATACTGGAATAACACATGTTTGGTTGTTTGTGTTAAAAGCAATAATTTGTCAAGTGTAAAGTTTTAAAACATACTGCAATTTTTATAATTCCATTGAGGCCTTTCTTCATTTTTTAGTATACACTAAGTCTCAGAATTGGAAAGCGCCCTGGGCCTCTCTTGAGCACTGGTCAAGTCCTGACCCTGGTCCTGAAGGGAAGGGTGTTCCCTTTCAGAGGCACAGAGGCGCTAGTGAGCATGTGCATGTAGGCAACTGCGATACCTCAGGGTGGCTGCATCTTACGGTGTGAGGGAGCCGAGGAGGAAGACAAGCCTGGAAAGTGGGCAGATCCTGGAGGACCTTGGAGTCCAGGCTAGGGAATGGAGAGCCTTTTCAGGGAAAGCTTTTCACCCCAGGAGTCCATGGTCAGGTTTGGGGTTTCTCTTGCCACAAGTTCCTTTCCTCTACTCTAAGGAGCCCAGTTCTCCTGCTGATTGGTGAGATTCATTGAGGAGGGGTATGCAGGAGACAGTGAGGGCATTTCCAAAGTTTCAGAACCAAAATAAATCTTTCTGCCCCAGTGGCAGACAGACCTAGGTTGAAGAGTGCCTGGTCAGGCCTTCAGCAGAGCTCAAAGCTGGGTCTCAGTCCCCTCTGTCCCTCCTCTCTGAACAAAGGGCTGGGCACAGATTGGGCTTGTGGATTCATTTATTCACTCAACAGATACTGATTGAGCACCTACTGTGCACCAGACACTTCTCAGAGAAGAAGCAGATGAGGCTCCTGGTCTTGTTGGAGCTTAGAGATGAGCCTGGAGAGAAGGAGACAGACAGTATCTCAGGTGATACATAAATAAGAAAATTGCAGAGACCGGTGAAGCTATGAAAGAAATAAAATGAAGATGCGACAGAAAGACTAGGAGTGGAGGCAGTTAGACTGGGGAGGTGACATTTGAGTTGAGACCTGGCTATCAAGAAGTGGGTGCTCAGGGAATGTGTGTTGATTGTGATAACGGCAAGTCAGATCACAACAGGTTTATTCCAGACTTGATCTGAGAAAGTATTTATTGGGCGCTTACTGTGTTCTGGGTACAGTGGTCAACAAAGCAGATATAGTCCCTATATTAAGGGAACTTACAATCTAGTGGCGTAGAAAGACATTAAAAAAGAAAATATGCAAATAAATATAAATTCATAAATTGTGTTAAATGCTAAGGTGTTATAAGAAAGAAAAAGGAGTGAATGACTTTGGGTGGTTGGGAAGGTGTAAAGGAAGCTGCAACTCCTCTTGGAGAACATGATAACCTTTTCTTTTGTGAAAGTTAATGGATTTTTTAAAACTTTTTATTTTGAAATAATTTCAAACTTACAGGACAATTGCAAAAACAATACAACATCCACACAGAGAACTCTAACCCCCATCCAGATCCCCAGATCCACCAACTTTTAACATTTTGCCATATTTGCGCTGTCATTCTATCTCTCCATCCATCTATTATTTTCTAAGCATTTGAAAGTAGACGGTACACATCATGCTCCTTGAACACTTAAAACTTTCATTTACATTTCCTGAGAACAAAGATATTCACTTATGTAACCACCTTAAGTACAGTTATCAAGTTCAAGCAATTTAACATTGATATAAAATTTAGTCTATATTCCAGTTTTTTTGTGTCCCAATAACGTCCTTTCCATGCATTGTTAAAAATAAAATTTTAATTTCAGAATAGTTTTAGATTGTGGAATTATTGCAAAGATAGTATAGGGAATTCCCATATATCCACACCCAGTTTCCCTTATTATTAACATCTTGTATTAGTATGGTGTATTTGTCACCATTAATGAACCAGTATTGATACATTATCATTAACCAAAGTCCATACTTTATTTGAGTGTCCTTATTCTTTCCCTAATGTCCTTTTCGTTTTTTGTTGTTTTTTTTTTTCTTCCCCCTAATGTCCTTTTTCTGTTCCAGGATCCCGCAGTACATTTAGTTGCCTTTAGACTCCTATTAGCTGTGGCAGTTTCTCAGACTTTTCTTCTTCTCAATGACAGTTCTGAGGTGTACTGGTCAGGTATTTTGTAGAATGTCCTCCAATTAGGATTTGTAGGATATTTTTCTCATGATTAGACTGGGGTTATGGGTTTTAGGAGGAAGACCACAGAAATAAAGTGTCATTCTCATCACATCATACCGAGGCAACGTACTATTAACATGACTTAGTACTGTTGATGTTGACCTTGATCACCTGGCTAAGTTAGTGTTTGTCAGGCTTCTCCACTGTAAAGTCACTCTTTTTTTCCCTCCCTTTCCATACTATACTTTTTGGAAGGAAGTCACTGTGCACAGCCCAGACTTAAGGACTGGGGAGTTATGCTGTAACTCCTTGAAGGCAGAAGATCTACATAAATTATTTGGAATTCTTCTGCATGGGAGATTTGACTATTCTCCAATTTTCATGCATTTTTATCAATATTTTATTGCCGGGTCTTTTTCCGTGGTAGAAATTCAAGAATGCTATTGGTGTTTCTAAGGAACCTAGAAATATTTTATTTCAATTAATAAAATGCATGAAATTACCAAGTTGCTAAATAAGAGGGTAAGAAAAAATGTCAATAATTTAAGCAGAAAGTCTCACTGCTCAGAGGTAACCATGGTTCACGTTCAATGTATCATCTTTCATTTTTCTTCTGTGCACAATTTTACACAAATTATACTGCTTAAGTAATTTTGTTTCCTCCCCTCCACACTTTTTTTTTTGCTTAATATCTTTTCAAAAATATTTCCCCTATGTTACTATACAGACTTCATAACCATTATTTTCAGTAGCTCCTAAATATCCCCTCATGTGGCTCCTGGGCTTCCCCAGATCCTCGCACAATGCCTCGCACACCGTTGGTGTTGAGCAATTATCTGTTAAGTGAATGACTATACAGCAAATTAACCATCCCCTTGTTTTTCAAAATGTAGGTTACTTTTAGTTTTCTTAATTCTAAATAGTTCTGAGACAAACAAAGCTTTCCCCCATATCTAGGATTATTCCTTTAGGATAGTGTCCCAAAATTGGAATTACATGGGCCAAAAGGGGCCAAAAACTTTTAAATATAAATGCACCAAACCAGAAATCTTCTTCCCCTTCCACTCTGTACCACCAGCAACTGTGAGAAGGGTAATAATTTACAATTGATTAAAGAGTTTGTGGGGTGTTTTTTTTCCTATCTTTCCCCCCCTCTTCTCCTCCCTTCCTGCCAAAAAGGGGGAAAATTATCCCAGAAGGTGAAGATGTTCTCAGACAATCATATTAACATATTCCAACAATCGCAATTTGCAAAATAGTAATCACAACTCCCAAGATCTGCGAGGCATTAATCAAACCTGCAGGTTTAATTCCATTTTAAATATTGATGAAATGTGCTTCGGCAGCCTCACCCTGGCGTGGCAGGGCCAGGGGAGCTGCAGGGGCGTGCAGGGGAGGTGGAGGGAGGGGTGGTGAGCAGCTGCCGAGAGGGGAGGCATCTGTGATTCAAATTGGTAGCTGTGCAGCCAGGTAGAGAGTGAAAGGGGTAGTGAAGAGGGCTGTTAAGTCCATTGCTGTCAATTTGTAACAATCAGGGAGGGGCCTGAAGACTGGTTCAGCACAATAAACCCAGTTTGTCTGGTTTCAGGGGTTACCACTGAAGAGGTTGCAGCTGCACTGATTCGAATAGCCTGGAGACTTCAGAACTGTAATTACCAACCAGGCTGCTCACAGTGTGGCAAAAGTGGGCTTCACCAGCACTTAACTCCTTGTGTGCTGACACATCACTGCTGCTCTTCCCTCGAGCCGGCCTCCCCACCCCGGGGATTGTACAGCCACATGGGGTTTCCCAGGCAGTCTCCCCACAGGAGACTGAGACCCACTGGCTAATGGGGCAGTCCTGAAAGGCCAGAGTGTACCAGGCCACTACAGTGAAATAGTGGGGGGTGGGAGGCCTGGTTCTGTAGGGCCAGCCGTGGCTCCTGGCCATGTCACGTCTGCCCTTGGGTGGGAAGAGTCAGGCTATGGCACCTCCTGGGCTGTGGTCTGAATTTGTCCTATAGACATGGGACAAAGCTTGTCACCTCTATAAAATGGGGGCAATCTCCCTCTCCCACTGATTCTATAAAATGTGTTTGTAAAGCATAGGGCACACAGTGGGTTATCAATGAGCCTCCATCTCCCAGATCCTGGTTCTGATGCCAGCCACGCCCAGCCTTTCACAGAAGAGGAAGGAGTCCCTGAGCAGAGGAATCTGATTCAGAAGGCAGGCTTTCTACTGGCCTTCTGCATTTCCAATTCTCAGGGATTCCCTTGTTCTCCAGCTTCTGACATTTGTTGCCCATGGTGGATAGGGAACATCTCCCAGATAGGAGGCCCTGGGCAAGGCACAGGGTATAGAAAGGAGGCAAGAGCTCCTCCAGAGCTGTAGCCCTGAGATATAACAGCTTGAAAGCAGGTGTTTGAGCTAGTTCTCTTTGTGTCCCCATGGTGTGGCACAGAAGGACAGGAAGACAGAGGGAGGGCAGGCGGGCAGGCAGGCAGACAGGGAGTGTAGTGCAAGAAGAGCATTGGTGAATGAAGTGATCCTCCTCCTGGAATATAACCCCAGAGGAATTCTCCACATAGCCATGCAGGGATGTGCACAAGAACGTTTGTCCCAGCGTTGTTCCTGGTAGCAGGGGGTTGGAGGCAGACTAGGTGCTCGCCATTGAGAAGGTGGATAGTAAATTGTGACAGAAGCCTCCCACGAAATCTTAGGCATCAGGAAGAAGCAAAGAACTAGATGTACATGCAGGGACAGAGAGAGATTTTGAAAACAGCGTTGAGTGAAAAAAGTAAGACACAATGATTCACAGTACAATGCCATTTATATAAATTGAAAACACATTCACACACAAAACAATAGTACATATTTTATAGAACTACATGCATTTTTAAGGGTATATATCCCACCATTACAGTGAGTCCCTATGGTGGTGGGGAAGAGGCTGGAAGGGGGTTTGGGGGAGAATCCACAGAAGGCCTTTGCACAGAGAGATGAGAGCAGTTGCTGTGGGCTGCAGAGTGTGATGGACTCAACTCTGTACATTTGAGGTGCAAAATGCAGCACGGGCTTTGTACTCAGACAATCCTAGGTTCGAACTGTGGGCTCTCCCAGATGCTAACCCTATGGTGGACAAGTGGCTCGACCTCCCTGAACCTCTTTCTCATCTGTAAAATGGTAGGACTGATAGCTGCCTGCCAGGTGGTCATGAGGAGTGAATCAAGTGAGATAAATGTGTTTCAGGAGCTCCTGGCGCTCCTCCTCTCCATTCCCCATGGAAAGGACCTGAGTAAACAGAGTATCAGTCCCTGGGGAAACCACAGGCTCTCTGAAGGGTCGAGAATGGACAGCCCAGAAAGGAAAGAATCTCAAGGCTCTGTTCTCCTAGCACTGGCCGGTGAAGCTTGGACCTGATGAAGCTTAGGACACTGGTTGTGAGACGTCAGGTCGGGCAAGTACCCGAGACTGGGGCTGCTCTCTGCCAGCCTGCTGGGGACTGCCCATCTCAGGGTGGCCACTCGATCTCATGCTTGCCTCCATCAAACCTTTCTATGTTCAATTTCCCCAAGACCAGGCACTTACTGGCAACCAAAGGATTTGGTTCTGGTGTCAGGTTTGTTCCTTCCCACCGTAGAGCTTTACAGACTGGCCACCAGATCATCATCAGTCTGGGGACTGGGAAACATCCCAGTCTGGAGACCCTGCATGCCACCCCGCCTGAGGGAACTCCCAGGCAGCTTCCCTGCCCCAGTGAGCACCAGGCATCACCTGCTCTTCCCCTTTCCTTGTAGATGACGACGAGCATGAGTGGATCATCCGGACCTGCCGGAAGGGCTGGGATGAGACCGTGGGTCACAGGCCCAAACTGTAAGTTCTGCAGCTGCCTTCACTGAGATTTCCACCTGCACTGCAGGCATGGGCTGGCCTAGCAGGGCAGGATAGTTCTAGAACCTGTCTTTTGACTTGGAAATAAAGAATTTCTGTGGTCAATAGCCCCTTAGAAGTATGTTTCTCAGAGCAGGGACCCTCATTTCACTTACATCATAATCACCTGATGAAAGCTGTAAACTACAGAGATTCCGGGTCCCTCCCTCGATGTGCTCATCAGAATCTCTGGGAATGGGGCCTAGCAATTTTCATTCCCAAGTATTTCTTATGCATATAAAAGTTTGAGAACTATCACCTTATAATAATCAATATATATAATTTAATGAGCAACTAATGTGCAGGCAGTACATGTGCCTTATCACTGCTTCTCATGATAGCCTTGCAAGAGAAGGCTTAGTTCAGAGAGATTAAGTGACTTGCCCAAGATCACCAGCATTTGAATCAAGTCCCTCTGAGGACAAAGCTCAGCTGTTTCTTAACTTCACCAAGTTACCTGCCTTACGAGTCTTGATCTCATGGGGCAGTAGGACCTGGTGACCATGCCTGGACTCACAGCTGGTACCCACCAGTAGGCCCAGGAATTACCTCTCCCTCTTGGAAGCTCTCCCATTTGAACTTCACACTCTAAATACAGAATCAGTGTGGTGCCATAGAAAGAACATGGCTTGGGTTCAAATCCCAGCTCAACCACAGGAATCATGTAACCTTGGGCAAGTCACTTCACTTCTCTAAGCCTCAGTTTCCTCATCTGTAAAATGGGCATGTTGATGCTTAAACCAATAGGGTAGCTGTGGATTGATAATGCCAGTAAAGGAGCTGGCACTTAGCAGGTACTTAACTTGTGTTTGCTTTGAAGAACATTTGTTAGGTGTGCAAACAGAGTAAACATTCCTCAAAAGCACCCCCTGAGATCACATTTGTCAGCTGAAAACCAGGAGAGGAAGCTGTTACATGATCCAGGGCCCATTTGGGCAACAGGCATCCTGGATCTATGCATAACTATACAGGTGAGGTCTCAGGACTGAATGCATTCCAGATAGGGTGATGGCCTTGGTGGACAGTCTCTTTAGCTCTGTGCTTAGAAGAAATAGACCTTTCACTAAAGTCAAATCTGTCCATTGCCAGTAAGTACCTGGTCTTAGGGAAACTGCAGAGAGGATGCTGGATCCTGTAGCCCCTGTGCTTTGTCCCCTGGCTCACCAGAGCTGCCCATGGAGGCAGGAGAGTGAATCGGCCTCAGGAGGACTTCACTGGGGGTGCAGTCTGCTGGAGAAGGAAACTGGATTTAGAACTAGGGACCCAGAAGATATCATACCAGGACACAGCCAGGAGTCAGAGGGAGGTGTGAGCCCCCTCTCAGCTGTGCCCTGGAGGAATCCTGGAGAATCACCTCTCCCCTCTGAGCCTCCAGATCACCTTGATAGAAGGATGATTGGGCTCCAACAGTGGTTTCAAAACTACGTTTTGGAAATAGAAGGTACGTATAGAGAAACACACAGAAAAACAAAAACAAACTAGATTAATATATTTTCAAGGACACACATATATCTAAATCAACTTTTGAAAAATGGATTGGAAGAGTGGTTGGGGGTGGGGAGAGAGATGGCATCCAGGATGGGGGATGGAAAAATATCTTTAATAGTAAAAGAGAGGGGCCTTGCAAAGTCAATGATGATGGTGCACCATGAACTGAGGTTTACAATGCAGGGCAACAGGAGCTAGGGAAGTCCCCGTGCCTAAGAGGACAGGTCCACACTCATCTTCTTCAGCTGCTGAGCTTGCTGGAGGACTCTGGCTTGAACAGACAATTCTGCAGCTAAAGCAAAACCTGAAACACACTGGAATGCTCTCTCTCTCCCACTCTCTAGATTCATTGGTGGCTCTGGAATCTGACAAGGCCAATGTGAGACCCAGCCTTGTGCAGAAGCAGATGGAGCCCTGTCTCCCATCCCAATTCCCTTCACTTTACCACATCAAATTCTTCCCGATCTTCCTCCTCTGTGCCTTCCTCACTGCCCCACCCCCAGCACCCTCCACCATCACACTCACATCTGTTCTATCAACTTCTCATCTGATAGGCTCCAGCTCAGATGCCTCGTTTGGCTCCCACAGCCTATTGTAGAATGTCTGCTTATAGCATTTGCTAGACTGGGAGCTCCCCCGGGGCAGAATTCTCTGGGACCCTTATGAGTCTGCAGTGTCAGGACAGGGCCCAGCAGAGAGCTTGTGTTCAGGGAGCTTAATGGAGGACAACCACCAGCTTCATTTCCCACAAACCTCAGATAACAGTTCAGTGTGCCTTCATAATGCACTGTTTACTAGCTGGAAAATGATACCAGTTTTCTGGGAAGGGGGATTGCACTGTCCAACAGCCCAGATACTCTGGGAGCCAGGGACCTGAGCCCTTAACCAGAGAGCAGGAAAGAAATGGAATCCCATGATGTTCTAGATTTAAGTGCCAGCACTTCTACTTGCATTAACTTTATTTATTACACAAATAAGACATTTACAAAGCACGACATGAAAGGTATGTAACAAAACAGACATTGGTTTTACAAAAAAGTGCTTACAATTTTTTTCCATGTGTGTGTTTTCCCCCTTTGTATTTAAATAAATAGTCTTGTACATTCCCAGGCTGTTCTAACAGGATGGAGGAGACATGTTTGAACTGGAACATGCTATGGCCATGTGATCCACGCAAGGAACAGACCCCGGGAGGAGGCTCAAGGCAGAGTGGGTACTCAGTGACCCTGGGCAGGACTTGGCTGGCCATTGACCAGGTGGTTGCAATAGGACTTTGATCATCAGGAGCAAAAAGTCAAAGGAAAGATTAGTGCTCCCTAAGGCCAAGGATCATCCCAAGTCACCCCATTACCATCAGGGCCCGGCACTGGGCCAGGCACCTATTACTTGCAGGATGAGTTCTGAACTGAACTGTGGTGACCACATTCTGAGTGGTGCCCTCTCTTTGCCCTGGGTCAGATGTAACTATCTTCAGCAGGGAGAGGAAACAGGCTTCTTCTTGGGCCAAAACCCTGCCTAGTTCTCCCCCAGATCCCAGAGCAAGAGTGGCATACAGGTTTTCATTTGAAGCGCCCGCTTCAAGCATCTGGACTCTGAAACCTTATCCAGACTCAGTGAGACAGTGTGCTGTGCTTGATTAGCAATGTCTGCTGTGGCTAAGAACAGGGGCAGCAGCGGCATCTGTACCATGAACTTGCTTTCCCTGTCCTAGAGTCTCCTTCAAGAGGCAACATAACATTTAACCACAGCAGGAAGGAGGACTTGGGCAGCCTCTAGTGAGAAATGCATCAGGATACCAAGCAGTTCTAGAATTAAGGGATAAGCTTGGGACAAGTCAAAGTCCCCTGAAAACATAAATCATGCTTGGACATAGCCCAGGTCCTTTTGTTCGTGGTGGAAGAGATGAAGCAGGATGGAGTAGAATAAGAGCACAGCTGTGCCTGGCCTCCACTCTGAGGAGTGGGTGAGGCTGGCTCTGGGCAAGCTTGGTGGGGAAGCCTAGAGGTGCCAGCTGGAACCCGGGGTTTGGCACTCCCACCCAGGCAGTGGGCAACCTCTCTATAGTCAGAGCTGGGCTGTGATTAATAAGCTGGCTTCCATGTCACTGGGCTCTGTTCCCCAGAACTGCAGCAGGATGACCCAGCCTTCCATCACTGGTTCACCCCAGAGAAGATGCAGCCTAGGCACCCCCATCAAGGGACAACAAGTGGCAAGCAAGGGTCCCCAGCTCTGACCTGCCCAATCAGAAGGGTCATCACAAAGATCAAACCCATCTCTGCTATGTCCCCTGGATAACTGGATGGAGTAGCCCCACTAACACCCCTGCCGAGTTCTCTCTTTCCTCTCATTAAAATGGCTAGTGCTTCTTCTGGCACCATGTGCCATGTCCTTCTCCTTGATCTCCAAACCAAATGGGGTTCTGAAGCCTCCTATCCCCCACCTTGCCCCCTCCTCCTGGGTGTGGGCCTCCATCTCTGCCCTATTGGGCCTCTCAGCGTTGCTCAGTGTCTCTTCTCTCTCTGAGCTAACTTGACATAACCAGACAGATGGAAATGATAAAATTAGAACATAGCTTTCCTTTGGGGATATCCCATAAACACTGTAGAGTTTTCCAGACAAAAGCAACAAAGTGGATAACATTGGGAGTTGTCAGTTATTCAGAATTCAGAGATGGTTCCAAGGAAGTAGTAACTAAAGGCCAATATGGGGGGAAAGAAAACCTATAAATTAGAAGGCTGTTGGCATCACATAGTTCAATTCTGCCTTTCAGTATTGTAATCGGCATAAGTTGATGATGACTCCAGTTTAAATGGAAAAAATAAGCTGTTTTCACCCTGATTCCAAATTTCAGGGAGCTCTGCCTCCTGAGGGGAAGACTCTGCGGTGTTCCTGAAGGGTTCTGGTTCTCAGCAGGAAAGGGAAAGGCCAGGCCCGGGGAGCCGAGCTGGTGAAGGGCAGGATGTTGAACGGGGATGGATGTGGAGGCAGGTGGATCCCTGGCCGTGGCTCGGACACCGGATTTCAGTGGCTGAGGGGCAGCTGTGGGGTGCCCATGGATAGATGCTGAAGAGCCGGAAGTGTCAGTACTGAAAAAGGATGACCTGCAGGAGGAGAGCCCAGGAGGCAGCTGAGCTGGGGGCCTGCCTTGCCCAGCAGCCCCCCAGAGGTCCTTGAAGGCATGGAAGAGGAGGGTGGGCTCAGGGCCCAGATATGGGTTCAAATTCTGGCTCTGTCACTTACTTGCTGTGGGACCTAGGGCAACTCACTTTACCTCTCTGAGCCTGTTTCCTCATCTGTAAAATGGGGATGACAAATCTCTCTCTCAGAATCTTGGGGAGATTCAGTGAGATACAATAATAGCAGCAAACATTTACTGGGAGCTCTGCCCTGTGCCAAGTTCCTTACATGGATTATTTCACTGAAGCCTCAAGCCTGTCAGGAAACTCCAGCATGACCTCTGTTTTACAGGGAGGGACTGAGGCTCAGAGAGGTGGAAATTAGTGAGTCCATGATCGTACAGCTGGGAAGTGGTGGGCCCAGGACTGGAACCCAGGCCTGGCTCCAGAGCAATATGTCTTTATCAAAACACATTGCCTTAGCCTCTCGAATGCCACCATGCCAATAGCCATTGAATGCTTACCACGCAGCAGGCAATGGGCCAAGCACCGCACTTGCACTTCATCACCACAAAGCTGAGGGGCAGGTGGCTCAGACACACAAGGGGTGACCAAGGACCCTCCGTTGCTTCTCCTCTCCCTCTCCCACCCAAAGCACATGGCTAGTGTCTCACTGCCACCAACACAGCATTTCCTAAAGGTCAGGTCAAGGGTTACTGGCTGGCTGATCACTAGGATGTGCCTTTTCACAATAAATTGTCAGGAGGGGGTTTCATATGATCCAAGGACATCAAGTGGGCATGGCTATGAGGCTGTTCTGTTTTCTGGTCAGGAATGTCACTTGCCCAGAATCAGTCACCATGAGCAGATGGAGCAAAGCAATGATGATTTCAATCAAAGTAATCAGGGGGCATTTTCTCAGGCCAGGCACTGTGCTAGGCTCTTAGCATACCTTTTTGCCTTTCCTCTCCCCAACAATCATAGATGGTGGGTACTATCATCATCCCCATTTTTCAGATGAAGAAACCAAGCCTCAGAGAAGCTAAGTATGTTCCCAGATCTTCACAGGTAAGAGGTGGCAGAGCTGGGATTCAGAGTCTACCTGACTTCAGAGCTCATGTTGCACTGCCTTACCCCAACCTCAGGCAATGCTCCCCTCTGGTCCCTGGGACACCTAGTTTAGGGTTCTTATTAAGAGAAGCTCTCACAAAAGGAACAACCCTGGTAAGACCCTTCCCCTCTCTGGGCCTCAGTCTGTCCCTCTGATCCCTGATTTCTAAGAACCTTCTAAGCTCAGAAGTTGTAGGATCAGGGGACATGACCAAAAAGAAATGTGGTTCTGAAAACTCACAGGCATGCATAGTCAGTGGTGACAAGAAGGAGTCTCAGGGCACTGTTCTCCTGGCCAGGCCAGCATTAGTCATTTTGAGTAGCTTTTAGGGCCTGTTCCAAGGGACACTGAGTTTCCTCACAGCTAGGTTGGCTCAGGCCTAGAGGAACTTGGGAGAAAGCCCATGCAGTCCTATGCTGACCACACACAGCCCCATGCCCTGCGGTCCCACCAGGCCCCACGGGTTTGGCAAGATGTAGCTAGAAAAGGTCCCCATGAGCTCAAAGGAAGGCCTGGCACTGAGAGGGTAGAAAGTCAGGAAGTAGGGAGAGATACTTTTTTGCAGAGCTTCAGATACAAAGTGGAAACATGGCCCAGCAAGAGAAAACTGACTCATCAGCCAAACCTAGTGGTCAGAAACCCTTTACAGCCAAAGCAGCCAGATCACAGACTGGGCTTATCCTTCAGACTGAACCAGACACAACCAAGCTTAGCTGAGTAACCAGAAGACAAGGGCTCTTCTCCAAACGCTGAGCCCGGCCCTGTGTAGTTTCAAGGCTCCCCACTGCCCTCCAGATCATGCCCAAGTCTCTCAGCAAAATGGTCCAGGCCCTTCATTAGTGGCCCCTGCCAACTCCTCCCACCTCCCCAAACCTCAGCCACACTAAACACCCTGAAGTCCTCTCAAACCCAGGCTCCTCGAGGCCTCTGTGCCTGTTCATATGCTGTTCTCTCAAGGTGGAATACTCTCCTCATGCCCTGCTTCTCCCCCAGAGCTCATCACTCCCTCTCCTGGGTGCTCAGAGGCCATGTTTGTTCCCCACCCCAGCTTGCCCTGTTCTTGGACCCTCCTGCTGTAAGCCATGAGCTCCTCAAGGGCAGGGACCATGTCAGCTCGCCTCTGCAGCCCCAGTATCAGGGCCCAACAGGAAAAATGCTTTCCTGACTTGGGAGCAGCTCCTAATCAGGCAGTTCTGGAATCAAGGCCAGATCTGCCCACACTCCCTTTGTGACCTTGGGACAGCTACTGCTCTGTCTGAGCCTCAGTTCCTGCAGGTATGACATGGAGTCATTATCATCCTCACCCTTCTCCCAGGGAGGCTGTGAATGATGAGGTCAGGGAGAGCACTGTATACACTATAAAGTGCTGTGCAAATGGAAGCAATTATTGAACTACATGGGCTCCAGCCTCCCCAGACGAGTCATGTCACTTCTCTAGGCCTCAGTTTCCTTATCTTTATCATGAGGACGGCCTTCCTCAGACCCATAAAGTGGCTGAGAGATGTCAAGCAGACAATATGAGTAAAGTGCCTGCCGCAAGCCAAGGAGGAGCTCAACAAGCAGCAGCTCTTATCGTGTGACAGTCTCAGAGGGGTTCTTCCTGGGGCGTGCTCACCCACCACCACATGACAGCATATGGTGTTGGACACTACTGTCTACTTATAAATGTATCTGTCCAACTGGACCGGCTGTACATCCACCCCAAATGCCTTCCCCCATGGTGTCCAGCAGAGACGCACATAGGAGGTGCCTACCCCACTCCAGACCTCCCCAGTCAGACTCTCGGGGCTAAGCTTGGGAATCTGTATCTTTACAAGTTGCTTGGGTGATTCTGAGGTACTCCCAGCCTGGACTGTGCTGGGGTGCAGGCCCCCAAGGGCCCTTCCAGCTCTAAGGCCCTGGCCCTCTCTCCCAGGACCCCAACACCCTCTGACTCACTGGCCTCTCTGCCCCTTACCACATCCTTCCAGAGCCCCCCACTGCCCCGAGATCAAGTCCAGACTCCTCCACCTAGCAGCCCGGAGGCCGTCCCGTCTTACCACTCTTCCTCCCAAGCCTGTGTGCGAGCAACAGTGAACTGCTCAGGAAAGGCAGACGTGCTGTTCCCTTGACCTGTGCTAGCTTTCTCTTCTTCCTGCCCTGACAAACTGATTCATCTTTCAAGCCTGGGCTGAAAAAGCCCAGATTTCCTCTGGGAAGTCTTCCCTGTGGCTCTCCTGTGCTGCCCACCCCCAGCCCCTTGGCTTCCACCATCATGGTTTGATCACACTGTGTTGCAACTGTGAGGGTCTGTCTCCCCCTCTCACCTGTGGTCCCCCATGCTTTACTCATCTCTGTGTTCCTGGCAGCTGACCTCAGCGCTGCTGGGCATAAGTCAGTACTTAAAAATGTTGGCTGAATAAATGAATAAGGTGAATGAGTGAATGAGTAAAAGCACAGGTTCTTATCCAGGCTTTGTGACCTTAAGCTACCTGGGTCTCAATTTTTCCCATTTCTAAAACTAAGAAGAGTGGTCTTAGAGCAGTGACTTTCAAGACTAAATGTGAGGTGTCTTCAAACTACTGAGAGGGAGGTGAGGCACCTGTTCCCTCCACGGTTTCACCCAGAACAGCCCATCCACTTTCGTCTGTTGGGAAAAGATGAAACAAAGGATTCCAGTGCTTTACAAAAAGCAAACCTTCAAGCCACTGGACTGGGTGATGTCTAAGCACCCTTCTGGGTGTTCAGTTCTGCAGAGCAGCCCCTGCTGGCCAATCAAGGTTAGGTGCTAGCCTGCTGGGCCCCTGGGCCCCCACCAGCACAGGATATTCGCTCCCAAAAGACAGAAATGGAAGAGGAAGAGAAGAAATGAGTGAGATGATGGGAGGCTGGGTGTTGTGCGATATACGCCATCCCAGGAACAGCAAAGATTCAGTAAAGCAACTAAATTCACAAATCTGAAAAAGAGAAGGCCAACTGTCAGCAGGGGCCACAGGGAGGCCTTTGGGACTGGCAGTGCACACACAGAACCACAGCAGCTGCTTGGCTGAATGATTGCCTAGGGAGCCACAGCGGGAGCCAGGGCCTGAGCATTCTGGGTGGAGAGGATCTGCCACAAAGCAGCATGGTGCCAGCTCCCCAATGAGGAATGATGCCAGAAAGCCATCCCTGGATGGTGTTCATATGCTGTTCTCTCAAGGTGGAATACTCTCGCTTTGACCCCACCAGACCCATCCTGGCTCCATTTACCTTCTCACCCCGGCTGGAGAGCGGCCCATCCATATCGGCTTTGAGGTGGACGGCGGGTGCGGTGTAAGGCAGCCGGCAGTGCACCTGCCCGCACTGTACCTGACCTGTGGACGAGAGGATGTCTTGGAGCCCGTCCCCAGCCTCCATGCGGGATCCCACCTACCGCGTGCTCTGCAGGCTGGAGCCCTGAGAACTGTTCTCACCTCCACCACTTACCAGCTGCATGACCCTGGGCAAGGCTGGTTGAGATGCTGTATGTGAAAGTTCTTATAATCTCTGAAGTGCTATAGGATGACTAGGTATAGCTGTCTGGTCACTGATAAACAATCACACATAAATGAATACGTACTGAACACCTTCTGTAAGCAAGGCTGTGACCCACCTATTAAGATCCTCCCCTGTGGCCTTGTACCTTCTTATCTGCTAGGCATCCCCAAGGCTTATGGCCATATTGCCTAGGAGATTCTGTACTTATATGTCATCTTCTTCATGATGCCCTCCCTGATCACTCTATTAATAATTGCCACCTCATGCCAACACCCACTCCCATCCTCCCTGACTTCCTTCCCTGCTTTATTTTTCCTCGTTAGCACTTATCACCATCTCTCTTACTGTATATTTTTATTATTTGTTTGTTACTGTTTTTTTTTTTACATTATCCATCTTTGCCAACTAGAATGCAAGCTCCATGAGTGCAGGAACTTTTCCTGTCTTCTAAATTACAGATCTTTGTGGATTTCCAGTACTTGTAATGAGGCCTGGCACCTGGTGGGTATTCTTTAAAGATTTGAGTGAGTCTCCTACTCCAATATCTAAAACTGTTAGAGAATGTCCATCCTTGTGTCTGATCCAAATCTTTCATGCTTCAGCCTGCTTACCACTACAGTGGAAAAGTCCATTGCCTGTCTCTTCCTGAGACTTCATCCTCTTTGGTCACAGGGGAAAGAGGCTTGGGCAGAAGCTTACAATTGATATGTGACTTGGGATGAGTCACTGTGCCTTTCTGAGCCACAGTTCCTCCATCTGTAGAATAAAGCAGTTGGATCAAATTGGGGATTCTTGACCTGCAGTGTCCTAGGGATCCATGAAAAGCCTGAAATTACATGAAAAACTATGTGTGTCTGCACATTTTCTGGGGTCTGGTTCCAAAGCTTTTATCCTATTCCAAGCTCTAAGCCTCCAGGAAACTAAGGATCCTTCACTTTAGTTAACTGTAAAGCAGAGTTCATTTTTCTGGGATCTGGTTCTAACACTTTTATCAGCTTCCCAGCTCTACGGCCTCAGAAAATTCAAAACCCCATGACTTTAGTTAACTGTGAAGCAAAATGCTGAGGTGACTTTTGGTCATGCAACAAGAGACAACAGGTCCAGACACCCTCGGCACCTCCTGCTCCAAACTGGGTTCCATCTCAAGGTAGAGAAAAGGGCATTTTCACTCTCTTCTCTGGGCATCAAAGATCTAGGCCTGGTCAACAAAGTGTGGACACAGAGGGCTGGCCAGAGACTATGGACACCATGGCCTCACTCCCAGGGGGGTCACCAGATCCGATACCAACTCCACCCCTAGTGCTGGCTGGTTGCCCAGACCCTGGTACATAGAAAAACCCTGGTCCTTAGTGCCTTTAACAGATTAAGTCCATGTGGCCTAAACATGTCATTGTTTAGAAAAGAAAGAGAGGGGAGAGTCCTTCCTACTAAGCCAATAGTTCAGAAATGAAATAGATTAAAGAGATGTGGTTTTCCACAAGCAACCAGTTCAGTACTCAGGATACTAATGACTCTGGACTCTTAGCTCTACCAATCATAACCACCACCACCATCACAACAGCAGCTAATACTTATTCAGTACTCACTAAATATTAAAGACTTTAAGTTGGTTATCCCATATGATGCTCACAGCACTGCTTTGACATAGGTACTCTGATTATCCTCATTTTTACAGATGATATTCAGGGGAGGTAAGAAACTTACCCAACATCACACTGACAGTAAGTGTCAGGGATGGGATTTGAAGCCCAGCAGTCTGATTACAAAGCCCAGACTCAACCATTAAGGAATACTGATTCCCACTAACTTACTGTGGGCCCTTGGTCTCCTCATCTATACAATGGGAATGGTGATCTCTGATGTTTAGAGGCATGGTCAGCACAATGTCTGGCACATGGCAGGTGCTCAGGAAACAGTGGTTCTCTCTCTGACCTCCCTTCCCTTTCCTTCTTGGAGCCAGAGAAGGGAGCACTTGTGGTTGTGGGTATGTGTATGGGTATGTTGAAGTCACTTCCATTCTGGGGGTCAGGCCCAGGTTCAAGGAAATGGTCAATGGAGACCACCTCAAAGGGAAAGAAAATCTGCCATAAGTACTTGCTCAATAGCAAATTCCCTGAATGCTCATCCCCAGAAATCCACATGGCTTGCTCCCTTACTCCTCCAGGTTCCTGCTCAAAGGTCACTCCATCATTACACCTCCTGCTCCCCCACAACACTCATTCCCAACTCACAAGTCTGTCCTTCCTTTATTTACTGATTGTCCACCCATCTCCCACTCTGGAATAGGAGCTCCAGGAGCACAGAGGCTTTGGTCCATTTGTATACTGTTGTATCCAGGACTTAGAACACAGAAGGCACTCAAAATTCAATTACGGAATGAATGAATGGACTCAGTCCTGTGCGGTAGGTGATTATGATCATCCCAGTTTACAGATGAGGAAACTGAACCTTAAGGTGATTGAGGGGGTTTGCTCAAGGCACTACAGCCTGGGTGCTCCTGCCACATTGGCTGCATTCTGGTCCCCCAAACACACCCATGCCACAATCCTCTCTGAACTAGGGCCTGCCAACACTCGATTTCACAGCCCCAACTCTTACTCTCCCACCCCTGGTGCTACACAAATTCCTACCCATTGTCTGGGTCTCAGTTTGCTGAGAGGCAGCCCCAGACCTGCATCTGCAGAAGTTCCCATCCAGCACCTCTCCTATTAGAATTACCACAATTAAAAGGACATGCCTATCTGTCTAGTTATTGTTCTATACTCTCCATGACTACAGGGGCCTTGCCCATCTCGTTTTTCCGTAGTCTCCGGCTCTGGAAAATATTTTGTGAATGGTTGAATTGTTTCGTTCCTACTATGGGTTCCGTTCCACCGAGGCAGAACCGGGGAACTACCTAACCGCGCCCCGCCCAGGTCCGAGCGACTGCAGGACCTCCGTCTTCACCCGTGAGACTCCGCAAGGCCGCCCCACTCCTCGGCCGCTCTCGCGCCTCCTTCACACCTCCCACTCCCGCGGGCCGAGCCGGTCGGTGAGCCGCGGTGACTTACTCTCGATGTAGCCGTGCAGGGTGACCATGCGCGCCCGCTCAGGGCTGCTGAACGGGGAGTAGTGGATGTCTTCGGACAGGGCAGAGGGGAGGCGGGACGGCGGCGCCCCGGAGGGCGGCACGGGGTGCTGCGGTGTGTGCTTTTTATGACGCGCCCGGCAGTTTTGGAACCACACCTGGAACGACAGCCTCAGTAGCCTCAGCCTCGCAGAAAAGAGTCGGACGCGCCGCCGGGAGACTCCAAGTGGGGCTGCCTCATTGTCCCTGGAGGAAGGGCGGCCACCTGCGCCCCGGACCCGCACCTCCGGGGCTTCGCGTTCGAGGGCCCGCCCCCCGCCCCGAGGCCCCGCCCCCTAGCCCCACCTGGATGACCCTCCGGCTGAGGCCCGTCATGTCCGCCAGCTTCTGTAGCGTCTGCGCGTCGGGGTTGTTGTCCTGCGCGAACTGAGCCTGCATAACCTGCCGGGCGCCGGGGGGCTGTGAGGCACCAGAGCGAGGAGGGCTCCAAGGTCCCGGCCCAATCAGAGACTCTGGCCGAAAGGCCACGCCCCAGGCAGCCACAGCCCCTCCCCGCCATCCTTGGAGCCTTCTCAGCCCCGCCCACGCCCCGACCGCTGGGGTCCGGACCCGGTACCTGCAGCTGCTCGGCGGTGAAGGACGTCCGTGCGCGCTTGGCCGGCTTGGGCTGGCTGTCCTGTTCCGAGGGCACTGCCCCCTCCAGCGTGAGGCCGTTCCCTGGGGGTGACAGAAGCGGCTGACAACGCGTCCCCATCTCTTCTAGTAGCAGCCTGAAAAGGACGGGGGTCGGGGGAGCTGGTCCCTGGAAGGGTCAGGAGCGAGTAGGTTGGGAGCGGGGATCCCAGGGTCCTAGACCCCGAGCTCAGTCTTTAGGGAAGGAGCTTTCATTCCTGAGTGTCCGCTCGAGACCCGACGCTTTTCTTTCTGTCTCCCAGCCCTGAGAAGGGGCAACTTTACCCCTATTTTATAGCGGAGGAAACTGAGGCTCCTGCCCCAGACTATTCGACTGGCATTCTGCAAGCTGGCTGACCCCAGCGCCCGAAACTAGGCTCCCTCCTAGCTAAACTGGGGGAAACCAAAGGCTGATGGAGATAGAATACAAGCAGCTTGCAGAACTACGATCTCATTTTTGTAAAAATAGGTGGAAGAAAACACATTGGAAGGATTTACACCAAGGTGTTAACAGTGGTTACTTCCAAACAGTAGGAACCATGGAGACTCTCTACTTTCAATATTTCCATAATTTTTAAAGTTTTCACAACAGTCATTTGTAGCCTTTTTTTCTCTAAGGTTTATTAACTGGGGTATATGTTATATATTATCATTCCATTAATATTATTTTTACAACCCTACTAAAACACTAAAAATATTCCCATTTTATTTTTAAAACCTCATTTTTCTGAATACAAAAGTAATACATGCTCCTTATCAAAAACTCAGAAAATACAGATAAGCACAAAGAACAAAATAACAATCACCAATAAATCCACCACTGTTCACAATTTATTGTAATTTTTTTTAACTAGGAAAACACTATTCTGAAGGGAAAAAAATCACTCCTATGTACATACTTAGAAATCTGGAAACATATACACCAAAATGTGAGGAGTGGTGGCATTGGGTGATATTTATTTTCATTTTGTTTTTTCATTCTCCTACAATGAACTTATGTTTGTGTAGTTGAAAAAGTAAAAGAGTATCCAACACTCAGGGCTGGTCAAGAAGAGAGATCCAAGACCCCAATCCCTAGCCCCTCTGCCTGGTAGGAGTGTGGGGTCAGTCCTGGCTATGAGAACTAGGGTATAACTGGCAAAGCTGGAACTAGAGTGTTCTACTTTGTCCAGGTGTGCTCCAGTGAGCCTGAGGTCACTGATGGACCACAAGGAGGATCAAAAAGGGAGGAAGCTCCATCTGTGACCGTTGGGTTTTCATCCCCACTCCACTGCTGACTTGTCTGCCACTGCATATAACTTCATAGCACCCCAGCTTCACCTGTCCCCACCTAGCCCCATTTAGCCTGATTTTGACAGGAGAAAATGATGGTCCAGGTGTGGCCACTGGCAGGAGCATTCTGGGGGACTCCAACTGGTCCCCGATCTAGCACCTGGAAGTTAAGGCAGGATGGTTCATATTGCTTCCTCAAGGTAGAGCTGGCGATGGAGCAGTTTGTGATAATAATGTCTAATAATGGGGGAGAAGGCAGGGCAAGGACTGGTGTGCCCATTTTTAGATGGTAAGATGAACATAGAAGCAGCCTCCCCGGCCTTATGGCTCTGATTAAGAGTGTAGGAGTAGGTCAACATAGTATGGTGGTGAAGAGCCTGGGTTAAGAGACCTTTGGCAAGTCAGATACTGCAGATTATCTATGCCTGTTTCCTCAGCTGTATAATAGGGATGCTCCAACCTACTTCCTAGGGTTGTTGTAAGATTACATAAAATGATCCATGTTACAGAGAAATTAGCAGCTTCTCCGTCTTCACAGACCTGGCAGGGGGAATTACGGAAAGTGTCCCACCTCTACCCACATTCCATTCTCCATTCCTCTTCTCCAGCCCCCACCCACCTGCGACTCAGTCCTCACAATCTCTGGAAGACCTGAAGCCACCCCATCCCTGGGCCTGTGGGTCTTGGGTAATCACAATGTCAGAACCAGAGGAGATTTAGAGCTCACTCTAGTCCAACAACCTTCTTGCACTGATAGGGAAACTGTGGCCCAGAGAGGGCTAGAAATGTCATATGTCAGCTTAGCAAGCCAGAAGTGAAATTGAAGGCCCAGTGTCCTGACTCAGAGGCATGGACTCTTTCCCCTCACTGTCAGACACCCTGGTCCAGGATGAAAACCCCATCATCTGGCTTGGACCTGCTGGGGTGGGAGGTGGGAGAATTGGGCCATGTCCTCTCTCCAGGACTGGCCTAAACCTGGTTCCAGGCAGCTGTAGGGGCTGAGCCCCTGGGCCAGTGAGACCTGTCCCAAAGATGATGTAAACTGCCTCATCATGAGAATCATCCCCAGCAGTCATTGAGTGCCTTCTGGCTTTACAACATCAGCTCATGTCTCTTTGAGAGGGTATCCTATCATTTAGCCCTATTTCACAGTGAGGAAACACAGTAGCAGAGACCTGCAGTGACTTGCCCACGGTCACACGGTGAGCAAGTGGTGGTTCCAGAAGCACATGCTCCATGTGCAGTCCCACCTCCATGCTGCCTCCAGGAAATATAAGGAGCATCTAGTCCCTGGAGGTGTGGGGGCAGTTCCTGGGTTGTTGGGGCAAGGTGGGAGAGGGCTGGGGGCAGAGGTGCGGCTGAGTGCTGGGCAGGGTGGGTTGGGTACCGTTCTCGGCGGCCCTCTTGAGGTTCTCGATCATGGTGTCGTAGTGAATGCGGCACAGCACCTTCTCCTCCACCAGGCCGAACTCCTCGCCCGTTGACAGCTGGCGCTTGCATGAGAAGCAGGCGAAGCAGGCCAGGTGGTAGGCGTTTCCACGTGCCCGCCGCACCCAGTCGCTGGCGTAGATTTGTCGGCCACACCGTGCGCACTTGGTCCCGAATCGACTGCGCGACACGAGGCGGGGAGGTGGAGCCGTGGTAAGGGGAGGCGCAGCCATTATCCCTACCCCCTCCTCCCACCTGCCCACAAGCGCCCAAGTTCCTAGCCCTAGGGCTTGGGTGCTGCCCCTCTGTAGCCAAGTCCCACCTAGGTGGTGAGCTGGTGGGTGATTATTTTCTTCTTGCACTTTTCTGTTTTCCAAATTTTCTACACTACCTGCTTATTTTTGTGTACTAATTTGTTCACTAAACATTGTAACTGGTAGGAAAACACCATCATCATCGTCATCACCATATAGGCAAGTTTTGAGCATTTACCATGTGCCTAGCAGCAAGATTCTGAGAGTTCTACATGGATTCCAACTAATCCTTATTTTGCAGATGAGGAAATGGGGACCAGAGAAGTAAAGTGATTTGCCCAAGGTTACACAACTCACAAGGAAAGGAAACTGAACCCGTCTGATTCCAAAGATGAATAAGCTGTAGCTGCATCTACAGCTTGGGGTATCTTGGAAGAATAAACAGTTATGCACTTAGTGGTTCTGTGGCCTTGGGCAAATTATTTAACCCCTCCCAGTTCTTATTTTCCTCTGATGACAATAGCAAGGACTCCTACTATTTGTCTAGTGCTTTGTAGTTTACTAAGCACTCACTAGTCTGAGCATGTGCCAGAGAACCATATCCCAGAGCCGGTGACATTCTAACATTGAATGTTATTAAGACAAAATAAATCCTACCCAGACCCATAAGCCCAGTTCAAATGGCCCTTCCCCCTTAAGCCATCCCTGGTGATACCTCTCCCCCTTCTCCCTCCAGCTTTGTAGGTGGCTATTTAGTTGCAGCTGCCTTGACCATAAGACTGGGAAGCCCCTCCAGTTCCCTCTTGTCCCAGAGGTCAGCCCAGGGCCTGACCCCAGGGCACCAGGGAAGTTTCCTTCCTAGTATGGATGACTCTGTGACCTTGTTGCAACCATCTAAGTCCCCATTCCCTCTATTTCAGGGAATGGTGTCACTATTCATCTAGTTCTTCAAGCTGAGAAACCTAAATCATACACTCCTTTACTCAAGCTCACATCCAACCAATCATCAGGCACCACTGGTTCCATTTCCTAAGTATCCCTGGAACCCACCTCCTCCTCTCCATCTCCATTGCTACCCATCTAGGCCAGGTTCCCCTCATCCAGCCCCTCACTGCCAGTCTCTGACTGATCTCACTGCTTCCCGTCTTGCCCCTCCCAACCCATCCTCAACAAAGCAGCCACAGGGATGTTTCCCGCATGCACATCAAATCCTGTTCCTTCCCTGCTTAAACTCCTGTAGTGACTCCACCCTGCCCTCAGGATCTAGTTCAAGATCCCCGGAGGTTACAGTGCCTAACAGACCCCATCCTCTTGAGGTCCATCTTCTCCCTAACCTTCTTCAAATCTTTCCCTACCCCCTACCCCTCCAGTCATGAGTCCCACTCCGGCTCAACGGAAGATCAGTCCCAGGTCTCTGTGGCCCCCACGAAACGAATCATTTTATTCCCACCCTCAGGCCTTTGCACATGCTGTTCCATCTCTGAGATGTGCTCCTCTCCAGAGTCCCACAGCTTCCTGTGCCACTCTCTCAGCACTGATCCATGGGGTTTATAAATGATTCCCTGGCTGTCACCGCCGCCTCTCCGCCCCACGCCCTCCACGTCCCTCAGAGGAGGACCAAGAAGATTCGCTTCTGTATCCCAAGCGCCCGGCACCCTTCCACCTAGAGAAGGTATTCGGAAATGCCTGTGAGCGCCTGGAGCAACCAGTCCGGCATAAGCTCTCTGGCTGCAGCCCTGCCTGTCTTGGCAAACCTAAGTAACTATCGGTCTTGGCTTGAACCGAGGGCGGGAGCGAGATGGACGCGCGGGTCGCAGCCAACCCTGGCTCCAGGATGCACCCCAACTCCTTCCTCTGGGACAAGCAGTGCGAGGGGACACTGCCCCTGGCGGCGCGGTTCGCTCCGGCCAACCACCCGCCTAAGCAGAGGCAGTACCCGACTTCGGAAACTCGGCTTCCCGAGGGAAGCGCCCAGCACAGCCCGTGATCTCTGTTCCCAAAACTGCATTAAAGGGAAAAGGAAACTTCTTTGCCCACCCCAGCCCACCCCTGCTGTGGGGCCGACCCTGGCTTCCGCCGCCCGGCTGTTGGCTTCCGAAATGGGAGCCCTTTCGGGGTTGCGACCCGCCGCGTACGGAGTTCTTGCTGAGGGCAGGGCACGTGGGGCAAAAGCGCCTTCAGTGCACCCTCAGCTTCGTGGCAACGCGGTGGGGTGAGGACTCTGGCCCCCATTTCACTCATGTAGAATAGGAGGTTCTGGGCGGGCGAGTGACACGTCCAACACCAAGCACGAGTTTCGGGCTGAGATTGGGGCCCCCTCCAAGGGGCAAAAAGGACCGAAAAACTTGAAGCAGAGGAACGTGCAGACGGGACATGGGGAAAGCCGGGATTCGGGATGGATGCACAGGAAGGGAGCCTGGTGGAACCGCACCGTGTCCTCACTCCCAGCGGCGGGTCCTGGAAGCTCCAGCGCGCCGGGCCGGTAGCCCAACCGGCTTGGAAAGGCTAGGGGTGCAGTCCCACGGAGGGCGCAAGCCGGGGCAAGGAGGAGCTCTATCCTCAGTAGTCTGGGGAGAGCAGCTGCGTCTCAGCGGGTCTCCGCGCCCCACCGCGGGTGCGCTGCACCCAAGCTTGTGCGGTCCGCGGTCCTTTAGCTTGGCTCTGCGGGATTTCTCACCCTGGGTTAGCGACGCGTCCAGAACTCCCCTCGTGGCCCTCGATCTTTCAGACCCACGAATGCCCGACGCCCGGGCCCGGCCTGCGCCTACCCAAGCCGCTCACATTACCTCCATCCTACGCGCTCCGAGGCGGGCGCCGCGAGTGACCTCCAAACGACTTCCTCTCCCGGTTCCGGAGACAAAGGAGGGAAGATGCCCTGCGCCTGTTGCACCAAATCTCCAAATGCTGTCCCTGGCCCTAGAACCTTCCCGCACGCGCCGTAGCTACGCTCAGTCAAATCGTCCTCGCGCTAGCTCCTCCGAGGAGTCATTACGCAGGCTGGGATGACTTGCCGGCCGCTGCTGCAGCGCGTCTCCCACCCAGGGAAGGGGTCAGCGGCAAAACGAGGAGGCTTAGGATGAAGGCTCTGACGAACCGACAGGCTCCTTCCCAGGCGGGATGCAAGGTCCTAGCCGCCGGACTCCGGAAGCAGCGAAATCCGCAGCGAAGACAACGAAACTTCAAAAAAGAGGCGTTCGGGAGCCACGACGGGGGCGTCGAGGGGCCCAGGGTCTCACCTGCTGCCACCCCAGTCTTGCTGTGAGGTCCAGGCACTGCGCGTCCCTCCCCAGTTCCCGGGGTGCGGTGGACGAAGGCGCAAATGACAGAGGCACTTGGAGGATGGAGAGGTGTCACACTGATTAGGCATCTGCTGAAAGGAGCGAGATGGGCATCTCGCACCACCTTGCCCTCTCGCTCCTGAGAGGAGAACAGAGATATTTGGGTACCCGTGGTCGTGCGCAAGGAGCTGGGCGCCTTTGGTCAAGTCAGACCCACTCTCGCGGCCTACTTTCCCCAGATACCTCGTAGGCGCTCAGTAATTATTTGTCGAATCAATGAGCCTCAATGATCAGGTGCCCCACGGAATCTCGCTACAGCCCTTACCCTTATTATTAAGCTACCCCTTTTCCGTAAGACGAAACCCAAGCTGAGAGTGGGACCGACATGTTATTTAGGAGGCCAGCGGTTTGGAGTGCCGAAACCCAAACAAAGTTCACTTATTTTGGATTCAGGGCACTCCCTAAATGGCCTTAGAGTCTATGTATGGAACAAGGGGGGTTGGAGGTGGAGCCCTTCCTATCCTATTTGCTACTTCCGTTCTAGGAAAACCCTCAGGTAAACAAGCCAGAGAAAACGGAACCAGCAATTAAGAGGTTAAAACGCCGCGCGGCTCGGAGGTCCCGGCCTAGGCCCCTCCCCCGCGCTCCCCTCCCCGCTCCCCCAACATCTGTCCCCCAACAGCTGGCTGCCGCTGGGCCGCTCTCCGCCGCGGTGGGGGGCCGCTTCCCGGCTCTGAGCCTCCCGGGGGACCCTCGCTCTGGGGGGAGGGGGTGGAGTTCTCCCGCTGGAGCCCGCAGACCGCGCTTGAGCGCCAGGAGGAAGGCCAGGGAGGGCTGGGGGCTTGCCCTAAGTCAGCCCGAGCAGGGGACAGGACCTCGGGCGGACAGCCGGTCACGGCCTAGCCTAGAACACTCTCTGAACCCCCAATACCCATAAATGCAAGGGGAGGTGGTTAACCCTTCACTTCCCACTCCCATGATCAGTAGCAAGGAGGCCAGGGACCATGGTGACCTGACCTTGGAAAAGTTGTTGCAGTTCCCCGCCTCTGCGGCGGGCACTTATGCCTTCCCAGGGTACACCCAAGGGGGAGTCCCACATCAGAGCACACAGTGTGTGCGCCCCTGTTCACTGAGTAGTCAACCAAACTGGACAGAGAATCTTGGGGCCAGCAGAAAGGGGTCTTTTCCATCTGAGGACCCCACCCTGCATAGAAGGGCAGCTGAAGTATCTCAGAAACAGGAGTACTGGGGTGTTTGGGAGCAGGGACAGTGGAGTCAGGTGGCCATCGCGTCCATTCAGGTTCTGTCACTTGTTAGCTGTGTGACCTCACCTTTCAGGTCTCAGGGAGTTAGTTTCTCCTCCTATAATATGAGTATTATACTCACATGGAGGACCTGAGGATTAAATGAGGTAAAGCATGTAAAGAGCTAGGCACAGTTTACGGCACAGACAAGAGCTCAATGATGGGGGTCCTCACCCCTGTCTAACCCCTCTTCCACTCTCTCATTCACTGCATGACCCTGAGCACTTCACTTTCCACTCTCCCAGGGCCTCAGTCTTCCCAGCTATTCAATGGGCACAGTGCTCCCGGAGGCAGAGGGAGCTGGAAGGGCACTGCTGATCAGGCAGTGCTCCATTTGATGGGCAGCAGCTGCAGGTGGGTGGTAGGGAGGGGGTTATAGGCAGCTGTTTGGGGGGTGTGGTCGCTCAGGGCAGTGGAGATATGAAAGCCTCAGAAAGGAACACTATTTTTCACTTCTTGGAAGAAAACAAAAAGGAAAATGGTCTTAACAAAAAAGTGAAGAAATTTAAAATCAATATCACATTTCCCTGGTGGTAACTTTTATGGTAAGACTCTCAGGGATTGAGGGGAAGTGAGAGTCTGGTTGAATGCTCACCAGCTGGTGAGGCCCCCTATTTGGTGGATGAGTTGAAGAAACTGAGGCAGGAAGGTCCAGCAACCTGGCCAAGGGCACAAAGCCAGTGGAAAGTCCACTCCTCCCAGGAATGCAACAATGAGACCTCCCCCAGTGCCCCCACACTCTGCAGCCCCCTCCCTGGCAACCTTGGAGTTCCTTCTTAACCTCTAATTTCCTGAGCCACCAATGACGCTGACTCTGCCAGTGGGGACTGAAAAAGGGTCCACAGGCTGGTGACAAGGAGGGGTGAGACAGGGGATTAAAAAAAGGAGAAACACTTCTCTGGCCAGAAGACCATGAAAGACATGAGTGCCTCCTCCTCGGGGTCTTGGCCACTCTCTACCTCCCCCTCCTGCCCTGCTGGTAGAGCTTGGCCTCTCTTTTGGGCATAGTCCACCAGACCCTTCGCCCTTGGGCTTCAGGAAACAGGGGCCTAGAGACTCTCATTCAGTACATGACCCCTCTCTGAGCCCCAGCTCTGGAGAGGGGAACCCTGCCTCCCAAGCCACTATTCACGCTGTCTCCAGGAAGAGCTTCCTCACAGCAGCCACCCGGAATCTGGGCTGCCACTCAGAGCAGACAATAGTTCTTGATCCCACGGTTTTTCTTTCCCTATCTGTGGGTTTTGTTATTTTGTTACAGGTGGCGCTGCCAGGCATGTTATGCCTGCAGGGAGACCTGGCAGGGGGGCAAAATGATGGGGAAAGCCCCACCCTTCCCCAGAAGAGCCACACTTGTACCCGCTACCTGGGGAATGTGAGCTTTTATCTCCCTCCATTTTCTTAACCAAAAGTCTCATTTAGTTTTGCTTTTTGGGCTCTTGTCACTGGAAAAGGATTAGTGCCCAGAACCTGCAACCCAGAAATGGCCCTGTCCCATCCCTCCAGGCAAGCCCTGCTCCTCAAGCTGCGTGGGGGAAATGTCATCATGGGGCTGTGCCTGGCACCCACCCTGCTGATGGTAACAATGGTGATAATCTTGGCACCCGGAGCACCTGCCATTCGGGGAGCCATTCCCGAGCCTTCCCCCTTCCCTGGCCTCCTCAGCAGCTCAGGGAGACAATCCTGGAAGGGGAAAACTGATGGCAGAGTGACTTGCCAAGGGTACATGGTGATCCAACACTGGCCCGACAAAGCCCAGGCTCCTGGCTCTCCATAGGGCTGCACATCCTACCTGCCATGCCACCGTACATGGGGAGGGGAAGGGTATCAGGAGCTGGCAGAGGCTCTGAACAGTAGAGTCAAGACCTGGGTGTTGACCAGTCCTTCAAGGTCTACTGAAGCACAGTAACCAAGGAAGCTCAGTGCAGCCTGGGAATGAGGTGGAGCTAAAGAAGCAGCAAGAGATGACAGGCAAAGGCTCCAAGGTCTGCTAGACCCTTCGTCACCAAGATTGCTGGGAGAGGGTCCTGCTCTGCCTTTCTTACAGAGAGAGGCCCAAGCAGCGTCCTTCTGGGGTCCCAGGCCAGAGTCTTGTCTCCAGCTAGCTGATGAGTCCAGGGAGCCCTGAAACAGCAGCAGCTGGCTTGGTTTTTCACCAACTGGAGTCAGGCCTAGAGCAGGAAGGTAACTCTAGACAGTGACTCTAACCCCCATTTCCTGCCCCTGCCCAATCAATGGCCAGATGAGAGAGTGGGGTGAGACATGACCCCACATGCCCCAAACATGGGTGCATGTCCTCCACAGTGATGATCTCCCTCTGACATACACACACATAGTGCTCCACATCCACAAATACACTTTCACAGAGATAGAACAAGCACACATCACACCTGAGATCTTTCAATGCCCAGCCAGAAGGCCGGCAGTAAGAAGGAATGCCCACCACTCAGAGAGAAGAGGGGTGGGCAATGATGGGAATCCAGAATTCCCTCACCCCACCTCACCCTCTCACCTCCAGATCCAGGTCTATAAACCTGTCTTGGCCACCTTGCACAAACACACACACACACAATCCCAACAGGCACATAGAGACACACACTCTGGATGTTCACACATGAGCTGAAAGAGAAATTGCTTGTCAGTAACGGAACACACCCGCACTATCCACACAGCCTTGACACAGCCCAGGGATGCACTCACTCAGCCCAACTGCGCTGAGCCCAGACAATACAGGCACACACACACACTCACTCACTGAATCCTGGGCCATCTGACCCAGGCCCCTCCCCACCCACACACTTCCCAGCTGCACACGCTTTCACACCCATTACACAAAGGAAGAGTCAGCTCCTTTAAGGATGCTTCTTATGCTTTCCCCAGAGCACCCCAGCCCAAAATGCTGCAAACGTCCCCACTTGACTCAAGGTCCTCTCTTTACAGGTCCCTGGAGACTCAACACCAGGGGCTGGTTCCCTTGCCTTCCATCACATTCCCTGACTCTCGGAGAATCTTCCTGCCGCGGGAGGGAGGTCTTCCCATGAAGACTGAAGCCAAGACTTCTCACGAAGGAAGAATGGGAAGGATGTCTATGGGGTGGAGGTGGGGGTGCGGGGTGAGGGGGCTGTGGGTGAGCAGCTTTCTCCACTTCCTGAGAAACCACTTCAGAACAGGACTCCCTCTCAGGAACCAATCTCTTCGGACTCAGTAGACCCAGTGGCCGGGCCTCAGGCCGGGTTCAGGCTTCCTGCCGGGAGGCTGCGACGCCCGCAGCACCACTGACCTCTCAATGACCTAGACCCCATGACCGGGTCAGGCCCCCGCCGCGTGGCTAGGAACGAGGTGTGCGCGAGCTGCCGGGACAGGGAAGCGCAGCGGAAGGAAGCCGTGGCACTGCCCTGCGGCTCGGAGAGCGCGGCCCTGGGCTACGGCGTACGATTCTCCCCCTTCCCGTCCCTGCCGCCCAAAGCCGGAGTCAGAACCTGGACTCCGGAGAGGGCCAAGCTGGGGCGGAAACGACGACGGAGCTGGGACTGGAATGGGAGCCTGGGACCCGGTCAGACCCGATATGAGACACGCGAACGACGCCGGGGTCCGAGTTGAGGCGGGGCTGAAGACCGAAGCCAGGGAGCGGAACGTGGCACAATGGAGTCGAATCTGGAACGCATTCAGCGCTGGTGCTTGGGGCCGGACGAAACTCGAACCCAGAGCGGAGCCGGAGTCAAAGCCGGGGCAAGAATTTGGAACCCAGCTCAGGGTCCGGCCCTGGAGAGACTGGGGCACGGCTGGAGTCGGAGAAGGGTTCCAACGGGAACCCAGAGCCGGAGCGCATGGAGATGCAGCCAGATCGCGGCTGGGGTCCGGTGCGGAGCGGGGCCAGAGCCGGGGATGTCCGAGCTTGACCGAGGCGCTTGAGGCCGGAACTGGCAGGACCTGAGACCGAGCCAGAGACGCGACCGAAAGCCAGTAGGCCGCGGGAACCGAAGACGAATCGCGGGGCTGAACCTATGCGGGCACCGGCACGCGGCTTTAGCTCCGAGTTCGCGGCGCTGGGAGCCGGCGAGTTGGGCTCGTGCCGCGCGCCGGGAGTGCACTCCAGACGCCCGGGCTCCGGAGCCCGAGACCACGCGCAGCAAAGGCGATCGCCGCGCGCGCCAGGTGACTGCCTGCGACGACGCTGCTGGCCGGGCGGTCGCAGCCTACCTGAAGTAGTCCATCTTGCAGAAGATTTCCTTGTTCTTGATGTAGCAGCTGTTCTGTTGCCGCAGAGATGTGCGACACACGGAGCACTCGAGGCAACGCACGTGCCAGATGAGGTTGTTGACCTGGAGAGGCGGCGGGGGTGGGAGCGGCTCAGCGAGGGCCTCTTTTACGCCCAGCCCCGGCCTCCCCCGCCCCATTGCAGACAGGAACTGTCAAGCTCAGCAGGTGCATGTGACTCCCCCAGTTTTTCTTCTGTAACACGGAGACTCAGAGAGATAGAAATAAACTCTTCCCATTTTACAGATGGGAACCCGGGGGCTCAGAGACACAGACGCTAAGACTTGCCCAAGATAAGTTCAATCAGGAAGCGGCTGAACCGGGGTTCGAAATTAAGCCGGCCATGCTTCCCGGCAGTTCTCAGTAACCTCCCCTCTTCTCCCCGAACCCCTCAACATACACGCAGCAACCTGCCCCTATCTCACCTTGAGCAGATACCGGTCCAGGATCTCGAGGCCGCAGCTAGAACAAATGTTCTTGCCGGTGGACGTCACGGAGGAGGCGGCAGAGGGCGGCGAGCAGACAGATGGTGTGCTGGGCGTACAGGGGGAGGCCCGACCCTCGTCCTTGTCCAGAGCGCCTGCCAGGGCCTCGGCGTCCGACTGAGCCTGTGGTGGGCCAGAGAGGAGAACGCGGCGCTAAGGTGGGCGCCGAGCAGTGCTGATATGCTGCTTCCTAGACGTATCTAGGGCCCCAGCGCGCCAACCAACAACGAAATTCCCCCGGGACTCTGAGCTGTGGGCTGGAGGACAGGAGTGGAGGGGCCTACTGGATAGTAAGGGACGACCCCAACTTTCAACATGCGCATCGTGGGTGCCAGGAGTGCTCAAAGCCCACATTCTCGGCCGGAAAACTGAGGCTCAGAGAGGGGCGGCGCCCGCAGGAGTTACCCAGAGCGCGGTCAGCGGTAAAGCCGGCCGAGTCCCCAAGGCCGGGCCGCGGGAGAACCGGGGACCGAAAGCAGGGCAGCGAGGACTCACCATGGCGGGCGGCGCGGTCCCCTCGAGGCAGCGGGTGGTCGCTTTGCAGCCGGACCCAGGCTGGGCCATCACCTGGGGGGGCGGGGGAGGGGAAGGGAACGCAGGCGACGGCGGCTGCAGAACTGGCTGCGCTCAGCCTGAGCCCAGCGCCTCCCCGCGCCTGTTATATAAACCGGCGCCGAACAATGAGTCCTAACTTTGTAGTGGGCATTTAAAGCCCTTCCCCACAAAAGCGGTGTCTCTCTAATGAAGCAATTTGAATTTGGATTGGATTTTTTCCCTCTCTCTCCCCCTCTCCCTGCACTTAACCCGTGGCTCTTGAAGTAATCGCTTAGTTCCCTTGCAATCCAAGCCTCTGAGGGGGAAAAAAACACGAGCACACACAAACTACCTGCAATTAGAAATTGTCGTGAATGCCCAAGATAAGAGGTAGCCAGAGTGTCAATTCCAACTGTCAATCAGTGAGATCCATCAGGCCGCCCAAAGAATTGCAAATTTGATTTTTTAATGGTAGTAATTAAAAATCGAATTTTTTCTCCCTTCACACCCCCCCCCCGCTCCCTTCTCCTCCTCTAGGCACAAAATGCAAAAAGGAGAAAAGAGAGAAAGAAAGAAAATAAAAAGGAGATGGGCGGGGGCGGGATGGGATTGAGGAAAATAAAAACCCGTGAGCCTGGAGCATCAGCCCGCCGGCTCCGCGCGCGCCGCGAAGTGTACGCGGCCGTATTGACACGGATTCGGGTGCCTTTCGCGGGACAGTCTGAGGGAAACCTGGGGCAAAATGGGGGCAAGAGCGGGGGCGAAACGGGACCAAAAGGAGAAAAGAGAGTCATCCAAAAGGAGGAGAAAGCACCCTCGAGCCTCTCGGCGCGCCCGGGACCGGCCCCGCTTCGGGATTCGCAGCGATGCGCCCGCACAACCCCCGGCGCATCGGCGCTATCAGCGCCTATTCAGACGGACAATAACCGCCTCGCCTCCTCTTGATTCGCCTGTGTCTTTGCTAAATCGCTTTTTGAGAAATTCCTCCAACATTTGCATAATGTGTTCCCGCTTTCCGCGCCGCCGCCCCCACCCCCCGCGCTCGCGCACTCACAGACACTCACAGGAGCACCCCAGCACGCCTCCTCTCTGCTGCCGCCCGACCCTGCCCGGCCCGGCCCTGGCCGCGGCCTCTCGCCCACTCTCCCGTTGGCTCACCTGGTCGGCGGCGGGGCCGCCCTCGGCCGGCAGCCGGCAGCCCTCGGGCAGCGCCGGGGCGGCGTTCTCATGCTTCCAGTACATGGGCCGGGGAGCGGCAGGCTCAGCGGACGCGCAGCGCGGAGAGCCGCGCCGAGGGGGCCACAGTCGCAGCGGGAGCAGAGGCTGAAGTAGAAGCAGGAGGAGAGCGGAGGCGCCGGCCCCACCGCCCCGGGCCCGGCCCCAGCCCTCGCCCCGCGCCCAGCCCCGGCCTCCCTGGCCGCCGCCGCCGCTGCCTCCGAAGAAGGTCCCGACAAACTTGGAGAGGCCCCCGCCCCCTCCTCCCCCTCCTCTTAGTCCTCCTCCTCCTCCTCCTCTCCCTCCTCCTCGTCCTCCTCCCCCTCCAGCTGCGGCGGCGGCTGCCCTGCCTCTGGAGCCCCGCTCAGTTCAAGATGAGTCATGCGTGACCAATCCCCTCCCCGCCAAGGGAGAGCAAGACACACACAGCGAGGCAGAGACCCAGAGAGAGACACACAGACCCAGAGACACACAGGAAATCAGAGCTGCTGACACAGAGACTCAGAGACATTCTGACACACAAAGGCACCGGCGGGCACACATCCACACAGCTCTTACTACTGCCCCTACCTCAAGGGGCACCCACCGCCCTCAGGCACAGCCCCACTCACAGGTACAAGGGGCACCCACGGGCACACCGTCTGCAGTGGTGGATTCCATATATAAAGTCACACATTATACTCTGCTGATGCAATTCCATGCCAGATACATTTGTGTACATACTGATACAAATGACTGCCTGTTCACATCATTTACACTTTACACAGGCACAAGGCATCCACACATACTCTCACACACCTGCACAGATACCTCTGCTCCATAACATCCAGAGAAGGCACCAGCTTCTTGCAACTGAATGGGGTTGTGGGTTTGGGGAGGTTACTTGGGGAGAGGGTAGGTTTCCTGAATTCTCTTTGGAGGGATTGCCTAGGACATCTCAGTTCACTTTAGGATTTGTTGAGCCATCCAGTCCAATGTCTGTCTCATGTGGGACAAACCTCTAGGGTTCTACTGACAGTAGAGGAGAAGGCAGGGAGGCTGGAGCATTTAGAAAGGAGACACAGCCTGGGAGCACACATACACCAAACTCCCGCGCTCAAAGACCGAGCCTTACATTCTCTAATGCCCCTAACATACAGACACACAAGTGGACACTTCCAGTCCCCTTCTTCACATGCAAACCAAATCTAAAGACACATGTGAAAATATACATCCTCTTCTGGAAAAACAAATATGCATATTCAAGTTTAGATACAGCTCTATAGTCACCAAGACACCCCACCCCCACCCCATCACACATATCATCATCTCCATAATTGCCTTCATTTCCAGATGTAAAACACCCCCACAATTGTTCTTACACTTCTACACACACTCCTATGCATAAGTGCAAAGACTCCCACAGAGTTTCAAACCCATGTATAACCTTGTGCCCTCTACTCAGCTACCCACAGATATGCACACACTCCCTAAAGATGCTGAAGGAGCCATTTATAGGCGCTTGTAGGCAGAAACTTCATACACATCTCTGCAGACATGTGATTCCCAAATATTTGCAGTCTCAGTTGTGCACATGCACAAGCATATACTAATGGATACAGGCAGGCAAAGATACCTGCTCACCAACATACTTCTAAACCCCCCACCTATGCTGTAAAAGATACAAACATAGACACCCAGGTACATAGAAACAGGCCCAGTCCCAGCCAGGGGCATCCCCCCTTACCCCCTCCATTCCAGTGAGTTATTGCTCTTAGAGATTCAGAGACAAAGGGGTTTCTCTTTGAATTCTCATCTTTCATACCAAGAGCATAGACTGCAGTGTGAAAGCTGGTGAGGTATGTGCATATATACACATGCACGTGTGTAAACACATATGCATATACCCTCAAACATATTCAAAACCAAAACAAAACAAAAAGGTGAACCCACACCCTCAAATATGTCTTTCATACACAATAATCCCAGCGTCTACTCCTGAGTACTTTAATCCATGCCAGGCATTTTATAGTCATTATCTCATTTTCTTTTCACAATAATCCTATGAGGTAGTGTCTCATACTGTGCCCGTTTTACTGACAAAGACACTTAGGTTCAGAGAAATCATGTGGTACGTCCAAAAGGGTGCTGCATGGTTAATAACTGCCAGAACCAAGAACTCAAAACCAAACATCAGAATCCATGCTCTTGATTTCTAGGCTACATGCATTACCATGTCCACTCTTTGCACAGACACATACACACATACATATGCACGTTCCACAATATCTGTCAAAAGATCTGAGTATGATTCCCAGCCTCTCCACCATGGGCCAAGCCTGTTTCCTCACCTTCATAATGGGCCTCACAACAGGACCTCCTTTATTTCCCCCTCCTCCTCCCCTTCAGTGTTGCTGGGGGAAGCAAGAGATTATTAAACATTGCACATTGCTACACATAACGTCAGATGTGTGAGTGCAAGACTCCAGGAAAGAAGACCACGAAGATTGTACTGGTTTTGGAAAACTTCCTAGACAGGGGGTGTGGGGGAGGCTTGAGCTGAAACTGAAAGGGCAGATGAAATTTGGATGGATTCAGGGGCAAGAAGTATTCCCGGTGAAGAGGTGACTGCATAGGTTTACAGGCTGGACAAACAATTGTTGAGCTACTATGGGGAGGAATGTGACATGTGTGTTGGCTGAGGGATGATTATAATGATGATAAAGCTACCATTTATTGGACATTTATGTGCCAAGCACTGTGCTTTCCATACATTATCTTTTTTAACCCTCGCAGCAACATTACAGGAAGATTTTTTGTCATTCTTATTTTACAGTTGAGATAATGAGCTTACTGGAGACCTGTTTCAAGCTCTGGAACTTAGACTTCAGAACCCAACCTCTTACCTGCTGTGCAGTTCCACTCCTGAATTCTGAGTGATGCATGGAAAATCAAAACAGGAATAAGAGGCATTGAATACAGTGGTGAAGCACAAAGACTCTGGAGCCAGACTGCCTGGGCAGCAGTCATGGGAGAGATCCTTCATTACCTGCATAACCTTGGACAAGTTATTCAGTTACTTGTTCAGTCTCAGTTTCCTCACCTGTGAAATGGAGATGATAACCAAGTCCACCTCCTCCGGTTGTGGAAATTAGATGAATGATCCATGCAAAGGGCTCAGAACCATGCCCAGAACAGAGTAAGCAGTCAGCAAATATTAGCCATTATTATGATCTGGACTGGCTGCATTTTCCAGTTGTTATTCTACGAGGTACTACTACATCAAATCCTTTGTGGAACAAGGTAGGGCATAAATCAACAAAAAACAAAACAAAACAAACATTCTCCTGAACAACTTACTTAAGGAAGACACAGCTGCTACTCCAGCCCAGGGCTTGCCTGATTTCAAAGATGACAGGAGTAAAATTATTTTGGAAAAGAAACCACTCTTCCAATAAACCCCAACTTCAGCAGGAAAAAACACCCAGATAAGGGCGACCTTGGCAAAATTTAGGATGAACAAATTTAGCATATCCCTTTAGGATTCTCTATTTCTTCCTAAAGGAGACTGCTGGTAAGTCACTTTGCCTCTCTGAGCCTCTGGGGAAAACAATACTTCTTAGGATTGTGGTGACAATTAACCGTATTATTAAAAACCCACATTTTAAAAGCGCTGATTCCATTGCTGACATATTAAGCGCCCTACACATATAATGTCTTCAAGTTCTCACCACAATCTCTGGGCACTAAATGGGATCATCTTGTCCTCTAAGGTGAATTTTGCCATCCTCCCCAACCTGAGTTGATAGTCCAAGATTTAGATTTGAAAAGAGGCTTCATTAGTAACCGGATAATTTTGTAGGAGCGCCCCCAGCAGCGGTTCTGCCCCGCTGGGGAGTAATTCTAGGAAGGTAATGTGAGCTGGGGGAGGCTGGAGAACCAGCTTCACTTTATTTACTCTGACAGCTAAATTGGTGAGCAAGGGGGAAATCAGATGAAAGCCATTTCAGAGTAAATACTAAATACAAAATTTAAACATTCAGGTTGTGACAAATGGGGAGAAGGCAATGGAAGCGACACAGGCAGCCCCCTGCCCCTCCCCTCCCCAACCCAGGACCCCATCCTCCCCTTATTACCTTCCTGGGCATTTCCTGTCTGGGTAGAGGAAAGAGCACAGAATGGAGTATGGATTGCATGAACCTAGGCCAGCCAATTTCTCTCTCCTGGCTCTAGTGTCCTCATCAGTAACATGTAAGCGTTTTTTTGAATAAGATGATCTGGGAAGTGATGGAGTGTGCACTAGCCTTGGAATAAGACCTGAGGTCAAATCCTAGCCCAGCCACTTCCTGGCTGGATGAACCTGGAAAAGGCACTTAACTTCTCTGAACCTCAGTTTCCTCAACTGTGGGGAAAATGACCCTTAGAGAAGGAAATGAGATAATCAGTGTGAAAGGGCTTTTCAGACCTCAAAGTACATGGTAAATGTGAGCAATTATACTCACTCAAAGTCCCTTTCCAGTTCTGACATCTACTGAGTGGATTCAGTTCAACAGACATTTACAAAGTGCTTACTCCACGCCATGCTCTGTGCTAGAACAGGGAACACAGAAGACTCAACCCATAAGAAGCCCATAGTCCATTGGAAGAGAGGAAAGCCAGCTTTTGCAGTGTAGTATGACAAGTGGTACTACAAGGGTAGAACAGGTGCTATAGATGCAAAGAAGAAGGGCACTAAACCTAGCTAACTGGGTAGGTATTAGGAAAGGCACCCTGGAGGAGGTAACTTTTCAGAGAAGTCCTAAAGGATAAGTGTGAGGCAGGCAAGGACTGAGGGGAGTTGTGTCAGGATGGAGAGTAGAGGGCAGGCATCCTGGAAGCCTTGAAGGGTGCTTAGTTTGTGACATGCTGGGGGAACACTGGGAGAGGAACCTGGGGATACCAGTAGGAGCTAGATCATGGAGGGCTGAGTGCTGGCTGAGTTTGGATTAATCTTGAAAGCTATGGGTCTACAAGCCAATACTTCTACAGGGAGCCACATCCTGTTTCTATAGACCTTGCATGACATGGCGGTTAAGGATTCAGCTTTTGGAGCCAGGTAGCCTGAGTTGATAACTTGACTCTATTACATACTGATTGTGGGACCTAAAGTGAGTGACAAACTCCATTTGTATTAGTTTTCTTAATCATATAAATGGGAAATTAACAGAGAACCCAGTTACAAGGGCTGTGATGATTCCAGGAGAATAAAAGTTTGGCACTGGCTTGGCATTGAGTAAGCATTTGGTCACCCAGAGCCACAGTCAACATTAAGAAGAGGGTATGATGGGGATGCAGT